>RHKB01000498.1:23886-41631 GCA_009829365.1 Neofusicoccum umdonicola | reverse complement strand
CCCCATCCTCCAACCCCTCCACCCCCTCAAACATCCCCCTCTCCCCATAATCCCTCTTCCTCCCTCCGCTCTCCACGACGTAATCCGCGACGCGCGGATCCGTCCGCACGACGATGCGGCCGCCGCACGCGGCGTGCTTGAGCGCGAACTCCCAGACCGGCGTCGAGTGGTACATGCCGACCTTGCGCTTCTCGGCGTTGAACCGCACGCCCTGCCCGATGACGGCCGCCGGCCGGCACGTGTCGCACCACACCGCGAACGGCATCTCGAACCGCACCACCAGGATCCCCGCCGACGCGAGCTTGCGCGCCCGCGCGCCCAGCGGGTGCGTCCCGGCGTTGAAGGTCGGTGCGGACGTTGTGGACGGCGCGTAGTAGCGCCCCATGTTGAAGCCTTGCATCGTGGGTGGTGGGGGCCGCGCGGGGCGGCGAAAGCGGCGGCGGCGATGGGTGTGGGTGTGTGTGTGGGTGAGGCTGGCGGGTGTGCTTGCGGCTGGGCGTGTGGAGGGGCGGCTGTCGTAGTGAGTGGGGCGCGTGCGGTGAGGCCGCTGTGGTGGGTGGTGTTGGCCGTGCTCTTGCTGGTGTGTTTCGTTGTTCGGTGATGGTTGTGGGATGGGCGGAGGTCGGGAAATCAGGCACGCCAGCGGCCAGGCGAGAACGACCGACGACGATCTTGAGGACCCTGCAGCGGGGACAAAAAGAACGACGAAACTTTATGAGCGTATCTGAGCATTCGACACGTGTTGAAGGTAAGAAGATACTGAGCGGTTACGGCGTTCTCAATTTGGAGAAATCGACGGCGAGGATTCTGCTTTTATACGTACTGAACCGTCCCTGCAACGTGCAATGTGGTTCTCTTCAGCCGCTTATCTCACTCTATAGTACCCACAATGAGAGTCAAAGTCAAGGTCATCAGATCATGGCTGATCTATCCACGGAAATATATTTATGTCCTTATCAGGATTGTTGCCTGATCTATTTTTTCCCACCAAACAACAGCAATCCCTGGTCACCCAAATCCTCCTCTCCACTGTCCCTCTCATCATCCACATCGTCTTCCGCCAATCCATTACGCTGCCCGAACAAGCTGCTAAACAGCTCGTCAGCCTGGCGATCCACCCACATATTGCGGTCCTCGGGCGCCATAAAGTTCTGTAGCTTCTCGTGTACCGTGTACCGCAGCTTGCGACCCTTGCTGGCACGCACATCAACATTCGCGCGCTTGGTCTTGGCTTCACGCGCGGCCTGCCAGTGGCTGGTGATGGGCACGTTGTTAAAGCTCATACCGGCCAGGGCGCCCGTCTGGCTCTCTTCGCTGCGTCGCTCCAACAGCTCCTTCAGCAGCAGCCCATAGAAGTCAGCATCGTCGAAAATTTCGGCGCTCTCGGTGCCGGTCTGCAGTGGTGCGCACGACCGCGCCATCCTTGTCTTCTGCACCAGTCGCGTAGGGTCGGCTAGTTGTGAGGACAGCACGTCGACAATGGTTTGCTGTGTCGTACTCGTCAGGCGGCCCTTGGAGGGCATCGCGGACACACCACGCGCTTTGCTAGACCACTTCTCCAGCACGCTTTGCCGGTGTGGCGCCGTTGCGGACTCATAGGATTGCATGTGGTTCCAGGCTTCTTGGGAGGGTGTCGTAGTGCTGATGTCGACGCGCTTGCGCTTCTCGCCGGTGCGTGCGGTGTGCAAGCTTTCGCGGAGGTCGTTGAGCGAGTTCCAGAGGTTGCAGGCGGCTTCTTCAGCAGCGCGTACAGGGTCGCTCAAGTTGGTCTCGTCATCGGGGATCTGGACTTTTGGCGAGGACATCGAGTTCGTGGAGATGAGGGCTTTCTGAAGCCTGATCCGGGTGTTTAGGAGCGCGTCGAACGTCTTCCTCTGGGTCTTGACGGCACGTCCCTTTTCTGCGTCGGCCTTGGCTGCCTCTGAGATGGTCGCAGCGACAGTCTTCTGCTCCTCGCTCATGATCTTGCGCAGCTCGGCGCGGTCGATACCACCGCTCTTGGGCCCGGCATCCTCCATGTCCTCGTCCTCGTCATCTTCGTCGCTGAGATCGGTAGCCGAGGTGCCATCCTCGTCGTCATCCGAGTCACTGCCCTCGATGTCCTCTTCCTCGTTCTCATCGGAAACGCCGCTCTCGCCTTCGTCGTCATCCTCGTCGCTGCTGCCCTCGTCGAAACCCCTGCTGAAGGGGTGGTCGCTATCTTCGTCCTCGACAGCATCACGGCTCACGCGCGACCCCTCGTATCTTGGGCCCAGCGGGACGGTGTCGCGCTTGCGCAACTTGCTCTTCCTGCACCAAGGTCAATGCAAATCCTCCAGCACCGGAGCTCGCGACACGACATACCCGACCTCGACATAATGTTCCCTCCCGTCGTTCGCATTATCTCCGTCACTACCAGACTCTTCGCTGTCGCTGTTGTAGTTGTCCGGCTCTTCGGGGTCGAAATCTGCATGGCACGCGGTCAGCGAAAAAGTTGCGCGCTCGAACTCGATCGCAGGAGACGAACCGGCGGGCACAGGGCCGTCCAGGTCGGCCAACTGCTCGGCCAGGGTCTTCGTGCGCTTTCCTTTGGCCATTGCGAGAGTAGGCGGTTTTGCGTGTGATCGGTGGAGTGTTGCGCGGGCTCCAGCAGCCGGGGCAACAAAAAATCTGGACAGGGTCCCCGAGTCGGCGATTCGCAAGCTCCGACATCACCGCAAAGGACCCGCGTGCGCGTCGACGTCACTCTCCGTCGACAAGAAGACGAGGCCGCCATGAGACCGCGCTTGTTCTCGACCCTGCGCGCTTTGCAGCACGAGAACCCCCTGGTCAGCCCTGTCTGGCTGCCCTCAATTGATTCGGTTGCGCTGATGCAAAGAGCAGGGTCTTCCGCGCTCCGGCGCGCCGCCGCAGATTCCGCGCATGCAGCGCGGCTTGCCGCAAAAACGCAACATCAGGGACGTGAATAAAGTCGTCGCCGTCTCGTCTGCAAAGGGGGGAGTAGGCAAATCCACAATAGCAGGTAAATTAACTATCCTGCGTATCTTGCGAGAACTCGCATTGATGGTGTCAAGTGAATCTCGCCCTCTCATTTGCCCGCCGGGGTCTCCGTGCTGGCATCCTCGATACCGATATATTTGGCCCATCCATTCCAACTCTGCTTAATCTCTCTGGAGAGCCACGACTTTCGGCGAGTACGTCATAACTCTCCTGCCATACTTACACCAGCACTGATCACCCGGTCGCTCAATTTCGTCTTTCATTTGACTAATATTGCTCGCAAAAGACAACCAGCTCGTCCCGCTCTCAAATTATGGCGTCAAATCAATGTCCATGGGCTACCTCGTTGGCGAAGACGCCCCTGTCGTATGGCGTGGCCTGATGGTAATGAAGGCGTTACAACAGCTACTCCACGAAGTTGACTGGGGCGGTCTGGATGTGCTGGTGCTCGACCTGCCTCCCGGCACCGGCGACGTGCAGTTGACCATCACGCAGCAAGTGAACCTCGACGGTACGCAAACTCTACTAGCTCTCTCACAGATTCTTTTGAATGACACTGTACTGACATCCCCCAGGCGCCGTCATCGTCTCCACCCCCCAAGACATCGCCCTCAAAGACGCCATCAAGGGCGTCAACATGTTCCGCAAGGTCTCCGTCCCGCTGCTCGGCGTTGTTGAGAATATGGCATCCTTCCACTGCCCGCACTGCCACGCCGAGACACCCATCTTCACCTCCGCGTCGACTGTGTCCGACGCCACTAAGACATTCCATTCGCGCTTCGAGGAGCTGGGCGTCCCTCTGCTGGGCCAAATCCCGTTGCATCCACGCATCTGTGCGGATGCCGATAGTGGTAAGCCAAGCGTTGTGGCGGAGGAGCCTGGCAGTCCGAACGTGAGGGCGTTTGAGGCGGTCGCCGGGAAGGTGGCGGAAAGCGTTGGGTTGGCGTGATTTGTGAGAACAACGCCGAGTTCATACGGAATACTCCACCTAACTGCGAATTATATTCCATTTTCTTACTCTTCAATGTTAGCTCAAAAGTCGAAGTAGTATTACCAACAGCAAAGGAACCCTTAGAAAAAATCCTGCTCAACGTACCAAACTTCCTCTTGGATTTAAATTCCTCACCAACAAACCTCAGTCCCATGAATAACATGCTACTGCCTTCCTCTTAGCTATAACAACGGCAAAGTAGGCAGGTCTCGTTATTTGGAGTATTCCTGACAGCGGTAGCAGCTGCGTTGACCAGCTTACGCCTATTGACAACACTTTCTATTACGACTAGGCCAGTCAGCAAGCCATCTGATGCCCCTCCTGAAACCGACCCCGACGCACGGTCATATCATAGATCTATCAATCTTTCATGTTCTTCTGGGTTTTTTGTTGCCCGGCCTTTCTCCTGTTCCACCATTTTTGGCATATGGCACATGGCGCCGGGAACCCTCTCAATCAGGTCTCTCAATTGCCAAGCAGAATTAAGCGCTTGATCAAGCCAACCTTTGAGGCCTACTTTTGTCAAGCTGCTTCAATCTGCTTAGACGTGACTATGATGCTCTTAGCCACCACATCAGCAGCTTTGAGAAGTGAGAATTCGTAGGATTATATGCAAGAAGCAGGGCCTTTAATACGAAGAAAAAGTGAATGTTATAATACTCAGATTCGGAAGTCCCAAAAGCGCCAAATGCAAGCCTTCCTCAACTGGCCGCAGGAAACAAAAACACAGTCTCAAGGCGAATAGCCCAACAGAATTGTCAAAAATGGCTGTCAGAATCCACACGGTCCATCGGATTAAGTTCAAACACCCAATTCAAATTCACGTAATTTCACCCTTACAGCAGGGACATCGGACACAATTGTCGTTATCCGTATCCCACCACTGTTCCAGGCACCCGCAGTGAAATACTTTTCTACAGCAGGACAACTTCACAATGCCGGTATTTTCCTGCAGTGGACGAGGTTTTGCACCCGCAGGTATATCATCCATGCAGATAATACACATCGTTTCTTCGGGTGATGCTGATCTCTCACTCTGAGCTTCAACCTCTCTTCTCGTGGTCTCCTGATTGATAACGAGGAGCACTAATTGGATCTCCATATCTTCGTCAGTCTGCAAATCGAGGAACGGGTCTGATTCCGCTGTGTCACCATCTCTTTGTGTGCAACACATTGGAAATGGCGCGTATTGTCTGTATAGAGGAAGCAAATACCAATGTTTACGGGTCCTCGGGAGGATTTTCTGAGCTTAAAAATGTCGGGCGGCGTGTCAAGCGTGAGGAAATTATGATCACTTTCTGCTTCTTTATGTGTATTGGTAATAAATCAAATTAATGGAATTGACAACCTGTATGGAAGAAACCCAAATAATCTTGGATCTACAAAGAATGACCGGAACATCAAACATCCTCAGGCGGGATCTTCCAATGGAAAGGTTGCGGTGGCGCTTCAGCACTGCCAAGTGGGGCACGTGGGCCATATGGATTCTCGACCTCAAGTCCGGCCGCTGGAGGCGCTGATGCAAGTATATCTGCTGGTGCCGCTCCTTCCGCCAGCACCGGTGTAGCTGCTTGCGGCGGAGTGGCCGCCGGGATCTTAGCCTTCACATTTTTAGGGACAGGCACCTTTGCTCCTCCTCCGGATTCTCCATAAAGAACTGCCCTATTTAGCCGCTTCTTGAATTCCTTGCTGCCAACTCTGAGCCCATCATCTGGACTGGCGTCCGCTTCTTCGGCTGTTCTCTGGCGGCGAACCCATACGCAGTTCCCATCGGGCCGTCTGACAAGATAGACTTGTCGAGTCTTAAGACCGGTGCCGGGCTCGGCCAAGTGGTCGGACTGGGGAATGAAGGGGCTCCATAGCTTGAAACACATTGTCGACTGCGAGTTGGGGAGCTTGTTGTATATCAGGCTTAGGCGTCGAGGAGTGCAGAAAGCATAGTCGAACCATTGTTTCTATTTATCAAGTAAAAGATTCATGCTACCTTGAATCAGCAATGGGCACCATCACAAATCTAAGTGCCAGCCTGTGCTCTGATCTGTGACTTTGACAAAGGGTGAATTGCCAACACAACGCATGTCGTGTGAAGAATGTGTCAGTAGGCAGCCCCTCTGAATCATGAAAGTATTTGTGAGCAGAAGGAAAAGTGAAAGAGCACTCCATCATGAGGAGCATTTGCAAGAAGTAGAGAAAGGAAGATGAGGAGGGCAACGTGAATAGTGAAGATCTCATGTGAAGAGAAGTCGCGGAACAGGGTGACAATGAAGATCTATGGAGATACTGCAGAGGTTACGAGGTGCTCCTTTGGGTAGTGTAACATACGTTTGGACAACTGATTGAGCTACCTGTGAGCACCTACGAGATCATGTGGATCAACCTTTATAGCATTGAGGAAGTGATTGTGCATGTAGATAATGGGGCCACGCACAACAATCTAACGGAAGACTGGGAGCATATTTCCGGGAAAGAAGTCGCCGAAGGTTCTCAGCCATATGTGCCACAAATCCGAAAACCGATTGCCGGTGGCGGCGGCAGAGGCGTCCAGCAGGGCGCAGCTCCGGTGCACGTGTTGCAGTGGAAAACGCGTGCAGCAGTGAAGCAGAGGCGAAAGTTGGGCCGATGGGTGCGCGCGTATGTTTGAGCCGGCTTTCTGAAGGTGAGGTGAGGCGCCGGGCTCAGTGGGACGGCAGTGACCTTTTTTGACTGCTCCTGTTCCTTCCTCATCCGCACCTGCAGTTCGTGCAACTTTCCCGTTAGGTAGCGGCGCGTCGCGTGAGCAGTTTTCCTCGCGTGCCCGTGCCCGCTTTCGCTTTCGCGGTGTAGGGTCTTTCCTCCGCCTCTTATCCTCAACACCCTTCTGCCTGCTCGTCGGCCGAACACCTCCGTCCTATCATCACAAGACCCTATCGGGCACTCCACTCATTCCATAGCCGCTTCCTAGTTCCTCGCCCGAACAACATGCCGGCCGTACGCTTCAGCGCCTCGCCGCCGCCTCGCGCGCCGCCCCCTCCTCCAGGCGCCAGCAGCCCTGAAGCAGCCTTTGCACAGCCAGTCCGCTCAGCTCTCGCTCACCCTGAACCATCGCTAGAAGCCACCTTCGGCCTCATCATCCAGTCTCAAGACAGACGCTTTGACGAGCAAGACGCCCTTCCTCCTCGCCCCATCGGTCAGCCCCCTGCGCCTCACTCTGCGTCCGACCTCACCTTGCTCAGGCGGCGCAGTAACCCCCCAAGGCCACCAAGGCCGACATCTGCAGCTCTACAGGGTGCGCACGCTTACCTTGAAGCCACAGTGAAACCCTCAACTATGCGTCTCAAGGATGTGGAAGCCTGGGTTGAAGATTCGCTTCACGCGCAAGAGAGGTACGGCATGACGCCCAGCTCGCCACTCGACACTGCTGCCACTAGCACTCGTCACTGGCCAAAAAAGCCCGATTCTGGCGAGTGGCCATCTCTCGACCACGCCTGTACGGTCCAGGAAGCCATTCCGGAGCTCGAAGGTGACCCGCTGCAGCGCACAAAGAGCTCGTCGTTCTCGTCGTCCACCCGCAAGAAATTGGCCAAGTCTCCCTCCGATCTTGTCAACTGGTTCAAGTCTCCCTCACTCCCGGGATCTGGTCCTCGATCTCGGTCGACATCCCAGACTACTGAGCCCAGCGAGGAGGAACAGGCAGCTTTCGACCAGCGATGGTCCACGTCCAGCCGCCGTCGCCTGATTCGTCTCTCTGATAGCTCGCAGCGCGCTCTTCTTACCTCCGGCACGCCTCCCACGTATCGCTCTGTACTCAATGGATTCCACCGGCGCTTCTATAGCACTAGTGGCAACTCCGAATCCTCGGATTCATCATGGACCTCCTTCGGTTGCATCGACGGCATGAGGAGGCCCGGTGCAGGTACGAAGGCGGCAAAGAGCGTCGATGAGGACAAGATTGATGAATGCGAGGAGCAAGGCAACCAACCAACCTATTCGGTGGATGACATGGACTCCGTGAAGGGCATCGATCCGGAGAAGGCGGACCGTACGGTCAAGGACGGCTGCTCAATCAAGGAGGCAAGCCCGGTCAAGAAGGCAAGCCCGGTCAAGGATGCCAATTCCCCTGGCAAGGCCAGTACGGCGAAGAAAGCCGGCCAAGCAAAGGAGTCCCGTCCAGTCAAGGAAGCTTTGAAGAGGTTCGCCAGTCGCCTCGAAGTGCCAATCAGGCCACCCCGACAGTACCTGGAGAGCGACACGGCTTGCATGATGCCATACTACTGAGGACCGGTGAAGATGATGAGGGCGGCTGCAGATATCATACGGCAGAGGAAGCAGGTTCCACGAGGACGCGGCGGGAGCGGGAAGACACATACATAAGCAGGCCCTGCTAGTCGAATGCTGGACGCAAATACCGGTCTGGCGGCTCAGGTCGCGTGGGCAGTATAACGGACATGCAGGCGTCTGGCGCCTGGGCCACTAGTGTACATGTTACACGGCTTTGCTGCTTGATTTTCTGGTTCGGTATCCACGGCATTTCGCATCCGAGCAATCACATGTGACGGGAAGATGGGGAGGGAAAAGTACGCACGATACCTACGTTATTTGCTTTGTTGCTCTGAGACGAGGCATATGAGCCAGGACGGAAAGGGAGCGGGCAGCTCGAGGCAGACGCAGACGTAGCTATGTAGCGGGCGGCACGGAATGAAATAGCTTGCAATGTCGGACGGAATGAGGTCTTGACCTGGCGCGGGCGGCCCTGCGGAGAGGGAGACCGGGGGCGGAGGCGGCAGGCTGACTGCAGCGCGGTCCCGCCCAATCTGCAGCGTCCCGACGCGCCCGCCATTCATGCGCGCGAGGCTAAATGCGGGCGCGGGCGCGCTGACGGGGCGCATGGGGAGCGGGCGGGTATCGCAGGGCGCGGCCGGAGGGCGGGCTCTGGCTTTGAGGGTTGAGCAGAGGGAGGAGGGCGCTGGTGAACGGCGCCCTTGGTCGGCGCGGCGGTCCAATGACGGCACTCGCAACAGCTCAGCTTCGATTCTGACGAGCCTGACCGCCTGCACGACCGGCTGCCAGCGAACCTCCTCCACCACTCGCGTGCGACGGCCGGCGAGGCCCCTCTCCCTCTCACCAATTGACGCGTATGGCCAGCTGCGGCGCCATCAGAAGCAGCGCCTGCCCCGGGGCACCGTCGACGAGCCCGTAGCCCCCGCAAACCAGCGCCATCAGAGCCTGCCCGCCCGCCTCCCTTTGCCTCCACTCGCCGCCCGCCAGCGATCGCCCAAGGGTGGGCGTCAGCGCGTCCTTTAGCCGCAGACCAGAGAGCAAAAGCAAGAATGCCGTCCCCGGAGCAGCAGCCGAGGCGCCCTGCAGGCCCCAGGCGCAACCAGTCGTCGCAGTCGTCGCAGGTCTCCCAATCGCCGTCCGACGGCCAGCACCACGCCGTCCAGCAGCACCGCCAGCAGCAGCACAAAGCCCAGCGCCATGTCGTTGGCCACGGCCGCATGGGTCCGCGCAACCCGTCGTACGGCAAGAACCTGAACAAAGCGGGCGCCGCCCGCCCTGCCACGGGCGATGGCAGCGGCCTCACAAGACATCACCAGCGCACCCTCTCGGGTAGCTCCACCCCGGCGCCAGCAGAGGCGCAGGCCCAAGGTCCCGCCCGCCCAGGCTTAAAGCGCAATGCCTCCGCTGCCGTCGTCCCGCGGAACACGTCGCATGCCGCGCTGAGGAAAAACCACTCCAGCGGCCACCTGCCGCGCCAGATGTCCACCAAGAGCATGCACAAGCACCGCACCAGCGGCGACCTCGAGACATTGAAGCGTGCGAACAAGCAACGCAGCCGCCAGGCCTCGCCCGAGCCCGACCACCCCGCCGTGCGCTTCGACCTGGGCGACGACGACGACGGCGATGACGACAATGAGTGGACGGAGGAGAGTGCATCGCAGTCGCCCGCCACTACGCGCTCCAACACCCGCCAGAACTCGGTTGTCTTCGAGCATAAGCAGCCCGTCCACCAACAACAGCAGCAGAGCAGCAGTGACAACGACACCTCCGAGTCCACCGAGACCGACGCCCCCAAGCCGAAGTCGCACGCGCACGCGCACTCGCACTCGCGCCCAACCTCGCAGCCCGCTTCTCCCAGCTCCCGTCGGGATGTAGATCGGGTGACTTACAGCAGCAACCAGATCAACGGCGCAAGCTCATACCACCAGCCCAATCTTCCCGACGCCGACATGATCACCTCACGCATCCTTCAGCGCAGCGCCTCGCACAGCCTGAGGCCACAGGTCTCTGACGTCTCCGCCACCGTCGTCTCTGACTCCCATGACGCCCGCTCGCTCAGCCACTCGACCGGCTCAACCATGATAGATACACCAGGCAACAAGGAAGCCGTCTCACGCTTCATTGATGGCGACGGCTCTTCAGGGACGCCACGCGACAGCAGCATACTACCACATCACCCCAAGGCTTCTGGCGGCGATCTGACACCTGGCAAGCGCAACAAATCCGCCCCCAACATGGCCGACAGAGAGCCCCCGTCCCCGCACCGACGCCGCGTGTCATCCGGCACCGCTACGCCAACGGACCTCCACCCATCTCGCACTCAACAAAAACTCTGGCTGCAGCGCGCCAGCTCTAACATTGAGCCTCAACAGAAAGAATACATACCACGAAATGGCCACTCAACGTCTCAGCTGTACCCGGCCGGTGTGACGTATACGCCATCTGGTGAGGTGGTCATCGATCGTGAATTGCTGCGGCGCTTCGATGAAGCGGCAGCCGAGTACAAAGTCGTACGGCGCTTCCGAAATCCCGTTGCCGACGCCATTACCCGTCTCGCCGAGATGCCTTCGAGCCCTCGAAAGAACCGCAATGCCATGTCGGTAAAGCCAGGCAGCGCGCACCAGCAACGACCGAGCACGAACGCTGGACCCGGTCCAGACTCAGGTGTCGGCGGGCTGGTGCGACAACACAGCCTCAGGGCGTCGAGCGCGGGCGAGGGCATGGATCGCGAGAGGGGCACGCCGACGAGCGTCACGGAGGCCGTGGCGGCGGCGAGGAGAGCTCGCGTTAGCTTCGACCTGCCGGGTCGAGGTGAAACCAGCCAGGACCGGGCCGCGGCAGAGAAGGACGAAATTGAGGAGATATGTCGCAGGATTTGGGAGAGAAATGAGATGGCGGAAGGGGAGTGAGGAGGGGGAATTGGCAAAGGGAAAAGAGTCGAGATTGCTTGCATGACGTACGTTTGTCAAGGGGAGGACGACCAAGCTCGAGCGTTTCGGCATCGGGGGCCACCGGCTACCGGCTACTATCGGTTCTCCCACTGCTATTGCTCGCCCTGCATTATCGCCGCCTGCCCACCCACCTATCTACCCTACCTACCGACACACCCCCTTATCTTTCTTTCAGGGGCCGGCCACCGCGGGCCGGGCTTCTTTGGAGATCGACGATCGACGATGACATTGGAGAAGAGCGACAGAGGCAAATATTTGACTGCGGAGAGGAATGTGCGAGAATTATAAAAAGAATATAGCGGACGGGGCTGGGGATCAGGGGAGAGGAGGAGAAAGATGACGGGGCAGGATCATCTCGCTGATTCCTGAGCACGGTGTCAGCGCCATGATCGTTCTGTATTGGATTGGATTTAGGGCGAGCGAGTGCGCGTGCGTCCACTTCAACGGCAGGACCCACACCTGGGGAAGCAAGGAAAAGTAAGTGGGTGGTGGAGGATGGTTGCATACGTACCCTCACGTGTACGACGGTGGGATTATGCATGGAGAACATGGGCCAGGGAGTAATTAGTGGGGTTTTTATCGGCTGGCTTTATTCATATCTCGACGACGGCGGTGCTACTGGTGGGTTTGTCCGGTTTTCGCCCTTCATACGTTACAGTCATTCAAAGCGGAGCTGGTGGAGTACAGCACTTGCTGGTTGTTTGCTTCTTTCTTAGAGCGGTTGGCATACTTATGGACTTTCTTTCTCCTCGTTCATGTTCTGTCATATTCCCTGAAGGATGCGCATGTGCGACGCTTTTGGGCTTGATCACGGTCACTGTTTCTTGTTCTTTTCTTGGTCGTCCTATTCTCGTCGTCAATCGCCCGGTTTGCCTTCTTTTCACCCTTTTCTTTTCCCCCCTCTGCTTCATGCGATTGGCGGCGCGTCTGCATATCTTTTCCTTAAGTTGCCAGTATGGGTGGGGTGGGTTCGCTGCAGATTGGCTGTTGGTTGGGCCGGCACGCTGCCACGTCTTCTTTTCTGCTGCGGATGCTGTGTGTATTACTAAGACAGTAAATACCAGGCGTGCGAGAAGTATGGAGAGGAGGGGTAATGTGCAGAGTGAAGGAGGTGGAATAAGAAGAATGGTGGGTTAATTGCAAGATGTGGTGTCTTTTCGTGCTGTTAGTGATGCCTGTCGTTCTCACGTCAAACACATCTTTCTCATGGTGTAGGAGCTGTGCGATTGGCGCCATGTCGACTTGTCCTTTTATTCTCGGGTTACGGTGCGTGGCTCTTGGTAATCGTCTGATTGCTTGTCGTCTTGATGTTCTTCATTTGCTTGCCGTCGTTGGTATTTCCATCAGCTGGCTTCCACACTCTTCCTAATCCTCCTTTCGGACGTTTCGAAACTTTGAACCAATCACACAACAGACGCAAGTGCGGGCGATGGTTAGAAAAAAATTGGATAGACAATGGCTGCTGCAATCCAGCGTCTTCTCTCGTCTTTTACAGCGAGTCCCTCCATCAAGACCAAACCATCCAATCAATATACGTCTAACATCTTCCTCCTTCCCCATACCTCTTCTGTACATTCTTGCGCATGATCTCCGCCGTTGCAAACTGATATCAACGGACGCGCGCATGTATCACGCCATCCGGAGAAAAACAAAGCAGCGGGTCGAACGAGTGCGGGATGATCGTGCTGCGAGAAGATGTCAATGCATATATACTCCGCATCGTGCATAGCCCCCCCAGCTGACGCTGGACGGCGAGAAACAGGTTGAGCCGTGCTGCTGCCGCTGCCGCCGCCGACGTGCTACTGCTGCTGTTGTTACTACCGCTGCTGGCGTGGGCCAAGGCAGGTGGGCGTCGTGCCACGCGACAGGCGTCAGAGACCTGCAGCACAAAGCAGACGGGCGTACCACACCGCGTGACCAAGGGCAGACAGACAGAGAAAGAGCTGAGGTAACCAGCCAAGAGATGCAGGAACGACGGAAAGCGGGCGCGGCGCGTGGCGGGGTGAGACGGTGGAGATACGGCCCTCGTCCCCAACGTCCAGCCGCCGCGTTCTCCGCGTGGACGTGACGGCCGGGGCTTTCTCACGCTCGGCGCATTCCCAACGCTCACCTCCTCCTCTTCATCCCGACGCCGGTCCAAGAAAGCCCTCAGCCCACTGCCACCTCCAGCTCGGACGCACGAGCCAGAGCGTGAGGAGAGCGGGTAGGCAGACAGTCAGCAGCCCGCCGTCCGTGACGCCGGGCCGGGTCGGATCGGGTCGCCGTGCGTGGGCGTGCGGTGAGACCACGTCGTCATTGTTTTTCGTATCTGCCGCTGGCTACGTAGCTGTCGGACGGGGTGCGCTGTACGCCTCGAAAACAAAGGCGGGTGCGGGCTGGTTGGGCGTGAGCTGTACCACGTCGCCTCCTCTTCCCACCCTCCCCCTCTCCCCGTAGCCCCCCCGTCCCGCAGCTGAGGAGCCGAAGACGAGGTTGGAGGGAGGCCTTACGCAGAGAGAGAGAGAGGGAGCAGGAGCAAAAGCACGGAGGATGGGGGTTGCATGAACGAGAGAGACGGACAGAGAAGAGGGAAAAGCGGTTATCGCGGAGTCACACGCTGGCCGGTAGATGATACGAACGGTCGTGCTGAGCGCCTAACGAAGGTCGGGACTTCGGATGGGGAAAGAGATGGGCGGCGCGCGAATAGAGATCATCGCGGCGCCCCCACCGGCGCTATAGGCAAGAGAAAGCTTTTTCTTCTTTCGCGGCCTTGTGATTGCCGCGGTGTTCTTGGGGATTTGTCGGCATGGCGGTGGTCTGTTCGGCGGCATGAGCTGCGAAGGCGCAATTTGCAAATCTCGTCGCGCCGCTCATCGCCCATCCGGTGCGAAGGGACGAGAGGTGCAGGCGGTGTGACAGGCAGCTGTCGTGTGCGATCAGACTCGTCGCGCACATCAGGCACCGCTCGAGGCGGCGTACCTGACACCGCCTGCCCCTTTTTTCTTTTCTCTGCTCTTCTAGAACGGCTGATCTGTTCTGCTGAGCAACGCAAGGAGGAGCGAACGGCGTGATATGCAGATGCGCGGATGTGCAGATGTACAGCGTACCTGCATGTGGTGTCACGCAACCACAGCCACCAGCTGATGAGACGTGTGTCCGAGCAGGTCAAAAGTAGCAGCAGAAAATAGGTGCGGCTTGCGGGGGATCTCCGAGAGCATGTACGCAGCAACCGGATCGCACGCCACAGCCATGTCTCACCTGGTGCTGGGCCGACGGCGTGCGCTGAAGCTGCGGAGACGGCCATCTCTGCACAGTCTCGGAGGGCGCACGCCACGCGTGTCATCCGCGATGCTTCTTCGCGCCGCGATCGCGCATAGGGAAATAGGGGACGCTAAGGACGGGTAAGCTGATGTCGGGACTCACAGACTGCAGCGCAGAGCGGAGGCTCGCTCGGCGAAATTGGCGCGCTGGCGGGCGCGCGCGTGGGCCGCGGAGCTGGAGAAGGGACCACTCGCACCACTGGAGAGCGGCTCACGGCCCCGCTGGCATGTTGGCTCAGCCGGACGAGCCCCCAGCTGGTTGCGCAGTTTTCCTCCGCCTGGCTGGCACGGTGCCTGCCAAGACGCTGACGATGGCCGTTCAGGGCCCACGCGCACCAAAGCGCGGATAAAGGGGGAGTTTGATGCGGCACCCGGCGCGCGAGGGGGCGAGAGGCCGGCCAGCGCGCATCGGGACTGATGAGGCCGCGATGGCGGCGGAGGTGAAATGAGGCGGAGGGCTCGCCGCGGCCGCGTTTGGCAGCGCAGCAGCGCAGACGGCCGCTCTGGGACGGTCGCCTCGAGAATGAGGAACGGGCGCAATCAAAGTGACACCCCCCGCTGCCGGCCCGCTGGCCTCTCGCGGGTCTGGTCCGGGCGGCGCGGTGGTGTTGCCTGAGGCCAGGCGGTGCGACGGCAAGTGTCCGACGTGTGTCGCAATGTCGTTTCGGCGCCGCGGCCGTCCAGCGCGGCCGCAAATATTGTTTGCTGGCGGCGCGGCGACTAGCGGGCGATTGCCGGGCGATGAATGGCAAATAATGGCGGCGATATGGCGCTGTGAGATGACGGACATTTGGCAATGCAGGCGGGCGTGGAGAGCAAGAGCCGCCAGGAAGCGTGGTGCAATTTCCCAGGCGCACATCAGCCCTCTCTGGGACGCATGCGCCGGCGGGCAGAACCGCTCAAAGCCTGCCGCGCCCCTGCAAGCGCACTCTCCCCCCACAGTCCGGCTGGCGGGCGGCGAATGAAACCGCACAGATCCAGCTTAAACAAGCGCGCTTAGCCGTGCTGGGGCGTGCTTGTGTCGTGGTCGGTGCCGTGGTCTTGGCTCCAATTTCACGTCCGCCGGGTTAAAACGCTGGGGTCTCCCCTCAACACCACGCCTTCCTGCCTCGTTGCGTCGCTCTCTGCTTCCGATCGTGCATCGTCTCGTCCAAGTCGCTCATTCAGACCAAACTTCTGCTCTGAGCAGCGCTCGCGCCAGTCACTCATTTACCAACAACCACCACCAACTACTACCGCCGCCACCGCTCCCGAGCATCTTCCGACTCGTCGCCCGCCAACACGACCGTCGCATCGCATTTCAAGTCCGCGCAAATCGCCCGCCTTGTCTCTCGCTCTCTCGCCCGTAAACAAGCCGCCGCATTCTCGCGCCAGTTTCCGGATCCTCCCTCGTCTACCACATTCCAGTAACCCAATCGGGAAATAAAGAGAAAAAATCAAGATGAAGACCTTCAGCCTTGTCGCCGCCTCTCTGGCCCTCCTCTCCGGCCTTGCTGCCGCCGAGGACAAGACGACGTCCTACTCGACCGTCACCAGCACGCGCACCGTGCTGCACGTCGTCACCGAGACTCACTTCTCGAGCACCGAGCTCGAGACGTCGACCGAGCTGATCGCCACGCCCGTCTCGACGGCCGAGGCCACCAACACCCCCGTCACCACGCCCGTGGTCTACTCCGCCGGCAACACCACCACCCCGATGGCCACCGGCGGCTTCACCAGCATCCAGGCCACCGGCTCTCAGGCCGCCGGCAGCGTCGCCGCCTCCGCCTCGCCGTCCTCGCCGTCCACCGGCGCCGCTGGCTCCCTCCGGATCGATGCCGCGCTTGCGGCCATCGTCGCCGGCGCCGGCTACCTCCTCCTGTGACCTGTGTGAACGCAAAGTCAACGTTCCATTCACACTGCTGCTGGTCACGGAGTTTTTGTTCGGCTTGAAGCACGCTTCTTCTCGTCCTCCCGGCGGAGGGTCGACTTCTTTTACCTAGCCTTTCTTCGCCACCCTTGACGGATTGGAGTCTCACCATTTCTGCATCGGATTGGAGTCGTCTGAGCTGTCTTGCGGGAAGGTCTTACTCAAAACATCAACCTATTTTCTCTCTCATTGACGAGTTACGTTTTCTATACCCCGATCCACCTGCCTACCACACTACATCCCGGAAAGCTGTACTCCATACGATGCTTAATGTCTGTTGCCCTTCCATCACACCATCCACCCTTTACTGTCCTTACAACCACTTCACCTTATTTACCAACTTTCTTTTGTCTGTCTGACGACGGGCAAGAGAAGATTACTTCGACCTCATCTCGCAAGCGAAGAGCAACACACCAACCCTACCCTTCCCTTCCCGTGCATAGGTTATGGAGGCGCGTCTGGGACGGCTTGGAGATACCCCAATTTACTAGTGTTTTCACACCAATTTACGCAAGATGCACCATAAACTTTTCTGGAGAGCTTTCCTTTTGACAGGCTTGGAGGATGCTATTGTCCTTGACTTTTACCACTACTTGTTTCCTTGGCTATTATTCACTGTGAATTTCAATCACACCGCACACCCTGCAGACATGTAGCTTAGCTAGGCGTCACAGCGATGGGAGCATACCAAACAGCAAGCAAATGCAATTCAATCTGAGCGGGGAGAGTGCAGAAACTTTCCTCACCCCCCGCGACGATGCACGCTAAACCTTTCCCTGTGTTTCTTCTTTACGTGTGCCACGCGACTGACGTGACGGATGGCGTTTAGTGTTTATTGCTGCGCCGGCCAACCAACCCTCGACACATTCCAAACGCGGCCAAGCAGTACGTGGCAAGCAACGCAGCTGAAGAAACATCCAACGACCCGGGAGCGAATCGTTTCACATCTGACGCCGCCAGAGCCAGAAATAGACCGTCGCCGTCGGTACAGAGATCCGCCGCCGCTGAAAGGATCCCCTCAGAAAATTTTCGTCTCTGTCCACCTTCCCTCCGCCGCCGCGAAACAGCTCACGACCAAGCCTTAACGCCGCACCGTTAAGGTTTCAGAGTCCCCCGTCGTCGCGTCCGCCCACGGAGGAGTCAAGACAGCAGAGATCTCCATCGCTTAGCAGACCAGCGAAACGCCGGAGCCTGAGGCACACGCACAGCCAACCTCCGTATCGCGCGGGTCACGGTCGCGGTCGCGGGTCGATCGCCCAAGGCGCTCGCCAACAGTCCCTACTCGGACGTCAAGCGTGCCTCGAAGCAGCAGCTTCGCCCGCTCAAGCTTATTGGTGAACGGACGCTCGAGAACTATTG
>RHKB01000498.1:0-23729 GCA_009829365.1 Neofusicoccum umdonicola | reverse complement strand
GCTTTTTTTTTTTTTTTTCAGCTGGCTTGGTGTACTGCTACTTACTGCACACGTAGGGCCGCGGACGTTGCAGCCGTTTGCGTACAGGGGGGCGCGCGCGCGGGCGGGCGGAAAGGCTTGGCAGGGACCAGGAACCAGGCACCAGGCCGGGCCAGACGCACGGCGCAGGAATTCTCTTTTTTTTCTGTTCATGCCGCGGCAGAAGTGAGAGAGAAACATGCCAGCGCGGCTAAAAGCCGGGATAGACCTCGTCGCATGGCTCTGTGATTTGTGAGGAATACGAGCGAAGCTACGACGTTAGTCTTCTGGTCAGTCGGGCGGTCGGTGGCGTGTCGGGGTGAGTGGGAGGCGGCAACGGCTGTTGCTGCCGAGATTGGAGAGCGCGCGCAGGGAGATTGCCGAACGTGTATCGCGTGCGCCCGCCCGGGCAAGCAGCTCGCTTGTTGCGGGCGTGACTGGTTTGATTAACTGCTTTCTTTGCTCGCGTCGCTTGTTCGGCTCTAGTCGCCTGCTCGGCTGTTGCCGCCCACGACCGCTGCTTCGATTGGCTTGGGGCCGGGCCAGATGGGGAGATTGGAGATTGGAAGATTGGGGTGAGAGTGGTTGCCGCGAGTGCTGGACCGGGTCTCCGGGCGTGCTTCGCGTGCTGCGCGCCCGGGTAATGGGATTTGCGCAGCGCGTGATTCGTGTGCTGAGATTGGGATGGCGATACACGTAAGGCGCTACGTACGTGTGTACTTATTGTCTTGATCGCCCCTCCGGCCTCGGTGTTGGTGGTGTTAGTGTTGGTGTTGGCGACGTCGCGCAGGTTGTCTCCACTGCGCTCGGCTGTTGGCCATGGTGTTTGATTGCTTCCTTGCTTTTTCCTGTCTGCTCGTTTAACCCTTGTATCGTCGCTAATCCAGAGACCGATGCTGGCCCAAAGCGAGGCCCTACCCGCCAGGCGAGTTGCCATGGCATCAGCCAATAGGAAATGGTCAGGGCTTTTTTGCTTTCCTCCTCTTTCCCTTTTCATCACGCCCTCGGCTCTATCCGCAACCTGCCGGTTAAGGTAAAGTATTCCTCGGTTTCAAGATAGGGAACCCAATTGCCTGGTCAGCACCAGCATCGTGGGAGACACACCTGACTACCGAAGGCACGGGATGTCTCAGTCTCATGAGAAGACCGAATTCCCTTTCGCTGTGCCACCTTCCACTGCTATCCCTCGTGGATCACCGAATCCGCGGTCGGCGTGCCCGGGCGGGCGTTTCCCTTCACGACATTCGGATTCCTGAAGGCTTCGGGGCGAGAGTCTGTCGGCAGCCGTAACGCATGATATATGGGCGCTTGTTTCTCGTAAAGGAAGCTTCAGACTCGCCTCTAGTCAAAGTCCCCGCCTCTCGAAGTCTGTTAGGGAAAGCAAAAGTCAATTGAGAGAAGCTGACACTCGCCATCCGGCCATCCCCGACAGCGCTCTCCGCGCCCTCCGTAACGGGCAGCCCCGTCGAAGACGTAGAAGGAATGGAGACAGTAGGACGACTGCATTCCTCAGCCACACAGCCACAGCTGCCCGTAGACACAAGAGTCAGGAATCGTCGTTATTGTTGATCGAGGCCAGCCGTGTGTCGTCAGAGACCCACATTCCCCGCAGAACCATGGTTCACATTCCGCAGCCCTACCGCCAGAAAGCTTTCCACAGCCCGCCAGCCCGCCAGCCCCGTTCCGCCCGACTCCGCGCCCGCCATCGCGAGCCATTCGATCTCCCTCTCGATCTTTTTCCCCGGCGATATGCCGCTGCCGCGGCGCCACCCACCCAACACTCGGCGAAAAATGGGAAGACCACCAGCATCGCTATCGACGCGCTGACCCGCGGCACGGCACAGCAGGGCGCCCGTCAGCCCACATCACCGCCCGTCGCCGCGGCGGAGGGCAGCTCACGCGACTGTCCCCCAAGCGCAGGAGCTGGCCGTCGAACGGTTGTCGCGAGCACACGATAAGCACACACCCTCTGAGTGGCTGCAGCGTCGATCCCCCGCATGCCGATCGACGGCGGAAAGCAAACCACCGCGTGAGAACCGAAAAAGCTTATGGCTGATAGCGCTGACTTGGCAGGGTCCTGTCCGGCCATGTCGTCACCAGCCCGCTGCTTTCTTTTCCTTTCCTCGTGGCCGGAGAGGCGAGAGATAGGTTTCTGGTGGTTGATTGGTCGGGGAGAGTGGTGGTCGCCGGATTGGGAAAGCGAGGGAGGCGCGTGGGGCCGGAGGGTTTATATGGGGCGATGGCTGCTCCTCGCCGGCCGGGCGTGAGATGAGAGTTCGTTGAGACAAACATACTTCTTGCTTTCCGCCGGAAATCTGCGGTACGACACAGAAAGGAAATCGTTACATCTCGAAGCACTTCGCCCTGCATTATAACTCTTGTTGAACAGAGACACTTTCGAAATGGTCGAGGAGAATATCGAGCGCTACATCTCCTACGGCCGCGGTGGCGCGGGCAATCTGCGTGAGTCTTTGCCAACACGCTGCGAGAGTGTCTTGCTTACGTCTTCTGTGTCGTAGGCCGCCGTTCTGATATCCGCATGGCGGAATCAATCCTCGTTCAGTCTAAAGATGACGGTATGTCCAGACAGCAGCTCGTCTAACACCATATCGTTTAGCTCACGGAGTACCGCATAAAGAGCCTGCTAGCGAGCAACGTCGAGGCAGTATATGGTCATTGTCGTCCTCGCCTGGTTCACGTAGAGACTCGATCTGGAAGGTGGCAACGAACGCGTTTCGGCGACACAGCAGTGCTGATGAGGGGATCTCAGGACCGAAGGAGTAGTGGTTTAGCCATTGCCGAAATTAGCGAATTTGTACAATCAATCTTGAATGCTGCAGAACATGGAGTGAGCTTGTTTCAAAATCCGAATGCTGCTAAGTGAATCTCCAGGCCAAATAATTGAACCTATCACAACACACTTCACATCATCGTCATGCATTATCCACGTATCGAGAAAAGCAAATGCTCGTTGAAAACCTAAATACACACGTTCCGAAAAGCAACATGATATGCTATCCACTGGAATCCGTTGAGGTACTAGGGTGTGTAGATGCGTGTTCAGACAAGTCTTACGTACCTTTCACTATACCCGGCCAAATCCCGCTGACGCTTTGAGAATGGGTCTAAGTAATCATTGATGCATCCAACCGCGATCCTTCTAAACAAATGCCCCTCAAAGTTTTCAACCAGCATTACTCGCAACACCGTGTAATATTCTAGGTTTCTCAAAACGCGTGGTCCTAAAGCCGAAATGACGATCCACGAGCAATTTCGAACATTCTGAATTCTATCTTTCAAGTTGGATTCAGTGTCGAACAGCACTCCACAAGGCCTGCCATTCTTCTTGAAAACCACAGTCATCGGTTCTTCTGTGGCCTTCCTGTGTGAAATAGAGAATGTTTCTTCGAACGAGTTTCGCCTCGTGTCGTACATAAGCCGACAATCCCTTGTTGTAAGTTGGCGGAGCTTTGAATCCTGAAACTCGAAGAGCTGTCCGTTTTCCACGCTGAAATGTGAGAAAGGCAGCGAAGGTGCGAAAAATGTCAGCATAGAAGACGCCATAAGACCGTAAAGATTTTCGAAATCATGAAAATCCGGTAAAGGTCTCAGGAAACCATTCAGCACAGGAAGCAAATCCTGACTCTCAAATCCATGCAGCGATCTGTAAAAATCAGAAGTCTCGTCGGAGCAACTCAAGGGATTGAGATACAGGAAAGGCCATTCAGGTAGATGGATCGAGCCAGGATGCGTCCTGGAAGTGATGAGTTCCACCGCAGAATGAAACTGGTCTACGGTTGGTGTTGGAATTATATTCCAGTGTGAGAGAGTTGCGATACCCCTCCTATAGATTTCATCAAGCTGTGTTCTTGAGGAAGTCATGTCGATATGTAGACTGCGTATAAAAGACTTCAAAAACAAAACACTTGGGCGGATAAAATCTCTTGCAAACATGTAGGAATGGTTTGAATTCCTAGAGCCGAGTGATTTCCCTGAATATAGGCGGAGGCTCGACCTCGGAACCACTCGATAGAGGGGCTGTTCATAACACCACTCTATCAAGGGGCCAGATGTGAAGAGCCGCGAGCCCGCCGTGACGAGTCCACCAAAACATTTGGTCGTCTTGGATGGAAAAAACGATTTAGTAGGGTGGTTATGAAAGACCCTTCCGCTCCACGCACCCCAAGACCAGCTTGGTGAACACTGCTCCACAGGATTCCTGGAGGTGTTGTTGCGATCATGAAATGACGTAGCGGGTTGCCAAAACAGAGCCGACCAAAAGTCGGTTCGGGGAAGACCCTCCCAGAGCTCACTGTCGAACCTTCGACTCAAAATCTGCGCAATACCCTCGAAGGCTTTGACTCTATCGGACGCATGAGACAGTTGCCTCCCAGTGTATCGATGGAGAAGTTTTTCGTACGCTTCAGTCAAATCCATTTTCGAGAGGTATTCTACAATGTTGTCTGATCGAGTATTGAGAACTGAGCGATCTCCAGGGTCTGGTCTGCGCAAGAACTGCAGTCGTTCATCTTCTCGGAAGGAAGCTGTAGGACACTGGAAGTAGACCTGCCGATCAGACAAGAAGAGACATTTCCGAGATATTAAGCGTTCCTGAAAAGTCCATCCTCGGCTTTCGTACACCGTGTGTTTTTCTATCTGTGCCAAGCAAGGCGCCCGGCCTACAAGAAGTAGCTCCTGTTCCAAATCCTCAACGAGGCACATCGGACTTCTGCTTCCGGGGCGTACGCCAGGTAGAGGTTGGGAACTGTCGGCTCCAGAAATAGCCACAAGTGTAAGGTTTGCCTGATCGTAGATAGCGTCCATCTGCCCGATCTGTGTATGCTTACACTCCGGATCGTCGTCAATGATGCAAAGCATATCACACCACAGATATCGTTGGCCAATCAAACGGCACAATTCCATGGAGTCGCGGACAACGGTTGGAATGTGCTGATCGGGAGAGCGAAGGGATCCTTCTGTCTGCAGGCTGGAAATTGTGCTTGATGTCGTCTTCGTGATGTTTTTTCCTTGGATGTCTCCCCATACATAACTCATGGCAACATAATCGGTCTGTGGTTCAGCAAACACCAGCTTTTCCTCAAAAACATCGACCAAAATCAGGTCTTTGGGCTCGCGACCGACTAATCTGGATGTCCCTTCATTGGGTGCGTATCCATGGGTCCGCGGGCGCTCTTCGATCCAGGATATGGTTTGCTCAGGATTGATGTCAGAAAGATTGAGACTTGATATGTGGTCCGTGGTGGCATTGCGAGCCTCTCCGATCTCCTCAGAAATATTAATGATTGAGGTCCAGCCAATCGCCCCATTTAGCCGATCATGGTTGTAGGGAATTTTGTCGTTGCGTGCGCGAATCTCGTCGTTGCATGCGGGCCCATGCGTCTGCCGGCATTCTGTGATCCAGGAAGTGATTTGCTCAGGACTGATGTCAGAAAGATTGAGACTTGATATGTAATCCGCGGTATGGTTGCGAGCCTCTCCGGTTTCCTTTGAAATATCGATGATTGAGATCCAGCCGATCGCTTCCTCTGGCGAGCCATGATTGTAGGAAATGCCCAGGTGTCCGTCAGAGAACCGGGGGTTGAGTATAACGGTGGCCTCACTCTCGCTTTCATCCACGCCGCTCTGTTGTAAGAGGCGGAGAGTGAATTTGCAGAGGCGGCAACTCCTCTGAGCGATCTTTTGCGGTGAGCCGAGGTGTAGGAGGTCGTCGAATGGCTGGCTTCTGTTTCGCAGCTCGAAAATGTGACTGCACACATCACACAGCCCCAGCTCTTTCACCAGCATCTTACTTTTCCCTTTTCGTTGCCGCATGGAGAGTGGAGGATGTGCCATGGTTGGGAGAGCAAAGATAGGAGGTTGTGAGTGGGGTGTGGGTATACTGATCGAGTTGGTAGTTTGGAGTAAGGCAGATGAAAGCAGCGGTACGACTGATCAAGCTACTTATATCGATTTGAAACCCCAGGAAAACCGGTGAGATGGGAGCACTGCTGCCTGAAAAGACACTGCCTTGAAATGCGCATCGCTCGAATAAGGCTGAGCGGACCTGCTACAGGAATTCTGTTGTGTCACAACACCAACTACGCGAGTATCCTATAGAGAGGCATTCCGGAGTGTAACAGCCGTGAAGATCAGCCTATAGGATTGCCTACGTGACGTGTCCAAGGCGCAGTCTGCAGCTGCCAAGGTTCACCCTGAAACTGATTGGCGCACCTTCCAGAATGTCACCAAGCGCATAATCCAGCCTTGCGAACTCAAGGAACGTAGGAGCGCCTCACCACAGTAGGCGCTTTTGTGTCTGGATGGGTGCTTCAACTCCCTATCCACAGCCCACTGTGTTACCATCACGAAAGTAGAAATCATAGTCACGCACTGTTTCAATTGATCAAAGAGCTCGAAAGTCTGACATTGAAGTATCAGGGTAATCAGGCAACGATGTGAAATGACATGACGTCCAATCCGATCTAGGCACTCTCAAAGGAATCAAACCCCGCTCGATCGTAAATGCATAAGTAAGAAAAACCCACCAAGCGACAGGTATGGACAACAAAGAAATTTTTTACACAACCCATCCATCAATCCACGCTTAGTAGACCTCAAGCACGTAGCGGCCCTCCTCCTTGAACTCCTCGATGACCCTCCTGCTATCCACCTTCTTGCCCGCAGCCTTCGCGTCCGCCTCGATCGCCTCCTGCAGCACCTCGGTGACATCCGGCACGGGCCAGGTGGGGCCGCAGAGGTAGAAGCTGCCCTCCTCGGACAGGTATGCCTTGCGGATGTCCTCGAGCGTCTGGCGCATGCGATCCTGAATGTAGATCTTCTCGGGCTGGTCACGCGAGAAGGCGCGGCCGAGCAGAGTGATGATGCCGGCGTCCTGGTAGGCCTCCCACTCCTCGCCGTACAGGTACTCCTCGCGCTGGTGACGCGAGCCCATGTACAGCATGACGGCGCCGATCTCCTCGCCTGCCTGCTTCTGGCGCGCGCGCTCCTGGACGAAGGCGCGGAAGGGCGCGAGACCCGTGCCGAGACCGGCCATGATGATGGGGGCCGTCGTCTTGGGGGGCAGCTTCATGACCGACGGCTTGACCGAGACAGTGACGGGGGCGCCGACGGGGAGGGAGTTGAGGTAGCGAGTGGCCTGACCGAAACGGTCGCGGCCCTTCGAGTCAACCCAGCCGACGGTGACGATGAGCAGGGAAACGGCGTTGGGGGTGACCTTCTGCGACGAAGCAATCGAGTACTCACGGCGCTTCATCGGGCTGACAATGCGGACAATGTCGTTGAAGGACGGGTGAGCAGACTTGAACTCGAGCAGGACATCCGCGAAGGTGATGGTGTCAACTTCAGCACGACGCTTGAACTCGGTAGCACCGTCAGGAGTGACCAGAGTGAGGAGCGACTGCCTTTCCTTCTCGTCGTCAGCAAACTCCGCCAAGGACTCGTAGAAGCGCTTCGGGGGGCGGCCGAAAATGTCGATGTTCTGAAGGAGGGCCTGGTAGACGGTGCGGTTCTCGAGCACGTTGGGGTCCTCGCGAGTGGGAACCTCAACAATTTCCTCGGGGTTGAGGCCGTACCACTCGATGAACTGCTGAACCATCTTAGGGTCGTTCTCGGCGTGAATTCCGAGAGCCTCGCCAATCTCGTACCTGACACCAGAGGTACCAAGGTCAAACTCGATGTGGAAGATGTTACGGTCATAGTCGGGAGGAGTAAGACGGCGACGCTCCTTGACGTGGACGATGGAAGTCTTGACACCCAGGTCAGGGCGGAGGGCAGTCTTGGTGCCGTAAGCCTCCTTGAAGGCAAGACCCTTGGCGGCAACGACCCAGTTCTTGAGAAGAGTTGGCGGCTCAGGGTCGACCTTCTGGAACGAGGTGAAGCTGTTGACATTGATATCGGTCGGCAGGGAAATGCTCTCAACCTCGGGCTCGATGGTAGCCCAAGACTCCGGAACCTCAATGTGGCGGAGAGCCGTCTCAACATCCTTGACAATGCTGTCCAAAGAGCCACCGCTGAGAGTGGCGAGCTTGTGGGACAGAGTATCAAACTTGTCAGCCTCGGCGACCTTCAGGAAGGCAAGCTCGGCCAGGTAAGACTCAAGCGCGGCATCCTCAGCAACATTCTCAGAAGCAGTCGGATCCAGAACGAACAGGTTGATCTTCTTGCCGAAGATTCCCTTCCGAGCACCAACTGACAGGCGCTTCTCAAGATCCTCGTCCTTGATACCAGGAAGAGTGGCAATTAGGGTACCGCCAGACTTCAAGCTGTTAAGGACATCAAACTCATTGAGGATCTTCTCATCGCCGACGAAGGCAACGTCGGCCGCATCGACAGAGTATGCAGCCTCGAGGGACTTGCTGGCCTTGCGAATATCCGTGCGGATGACACCACCCTGGACGAGGTTGTCATGGCCGGTGCGGACGGTCACATTGCTGGCAGAGTCCTTGGAGTACAGCTGGCCCAGAACGATGGGAGCACCAACACCAACAGACTCATCAATGTTCCAGAAAGTGTACTGCTGGGCCGAGGCATCGGAAATGGAAAGACCGGCCTGAGCGGCCTCGGAGCTGAACTTGGAGAAGAGGTTGACGAACTTGGCGGGAGTCCAGACCTCCTCACGTGCGTACTTGACATCCACAACTGAGGCGGAGCTGGCATCAGAGAAGCTGACAGCAGCGAGGACGTCGCTGTAAAGAGCAGAGTGAACGCTGTCGTCGGAGACAGCAGCGGTGTCGTGGACCTGGCCCAGAACAGCAATGTTCTGGACAGACTTGGGCAGGGTCTCAAGGAAGACCTCCTCAACAAAAGGACGGTAGACACGGACGTTGATCAAGCCAACCTTCACGCCCTTGGAAGCAAGCGAATCCGCGACCTGAGCACCCAGAGAAGCCTCAATGGTGCCGAAAGCAACAATGACAGTCTCGGGAGTGGCATCGCCGTGGTACTCGAACAGCTTGTAGTCAAAGCCGAATTCGTCGTTGAAGGCCTTGAGAAGGCGCACAACCCTGCCCTCGTTGTCGGAGTGCTTGCCCTCGACGCTCGAAGTAGCCTTGAGAATGGCGTTGTAGTTGTTGATCAGGCCAGACTTGTCCATCACATCGACGACGCGGGTGGTCTCACGGCCAACAGTAATTCCGTCGTAGGTGTGGATGGTGGGCACGACACTGGCGAGAAGGGTGGCAAACAGAGACATATGCTGGATCTCGTAGGCAGAGGCGCTGGAGACAAGTCCAAGACCCAGCTCCTCAGCCAGAGTGAAGCTGGTGGAGTAATCGGTGACCAGGCCGGTGGAAGATCCAGCAGCGTAGTCCACAGCGGCAACATGGGCGACCAGAGGGTTCGCGACGGAGTACAGCAGCGACAGCTGGTCCAGAGCAGGCCTCAGCTGCTGCAGGCTCGAAGACGAGGCAACGATGGCCTGGGGAATGTGCCTCTTGGACAGGTCAAAGTCCTTGGAGAAAATGTATCCCAGGGCAACATTGCCTGCGCCGGTGCGAGTCTCGAGAGAGGAGACGCCAGTCTTGTAGCCAAACGCGTTGTTCTCGCCCTGCGACTGCCATTCCTTCAAGGCGACGTCCAGATCGAAGGTGTCGGGCGAGTAGGAGAAGATCTTGTCGGAGAGGGCGAAGGCGACTTGCTGGACGAGCGTCTGGGCGGTCAGGTAGGTAGGGCCGGAGATGGACGACAGCGGGACATGCTGGCCAAAGGGCAGGCTCGAGGAGGCCTGGGCGAAGCGCTTGAGGGCGGTTTGCTGGGCGGGCTCGGCCTGGGGGCCAGCGGACTCGGGCAGCTGGAGATGCATGTTGCGATCTCGCGTGAGGCGGGGCAGCGGTAAAACAGAAACTTTTGGGTGGTATCTCAAGGGAAAGACGAATTCGACGGCGCTGTACACGAAGAGAAGCGGCGCGCCCTGCTGCGGTGCGAGTCCTCCGCGGCGGTCTTCTTTGTGTGGTGAGGCGGGCGCGTAAAGAGAGGAATGGCACCTCGGCGGTGCAGACGGGCGCGGCGGGGAGAAAAAGTGAAATCTAGCCCCGGTATCGCTGAGCAATCAATGCGCCGGCAAGGACACATGGGCCCGGTCAGCGAGCAGTGGCGCGCCATGGCTGGTGGAATTTGCTGGTGGACGGAGGGCAGCCGCTGTGAAGAGTTAAGCGGCAATCACGCAATCGCGGTCGGCAGTGCTCGGGATGACTCGGTCCGTGATTATTCAGCCGCCCTCAGATGCCGACCATGCCGCTGCGCGCCCGCCGCGTCCGTTGTCTCTGTGCCGTGGAGTCGCGATGCAGCATCGTGCGCGCGCTTCTCCAACAAGCCTCCGCCTTGTCGGCCGTCGCTTCCGTCGTCGAGAGCTGCTGCCGCTTGCGTAATTGCCAAGTGCGGTTAGGTGCGTTTTTGGTTCGCAGGCGGCAGAAGCACATCATCGAACATGACATTTGCGTTCCTGCGTTTCGTTTTCTCGGAACCGGGCCAGCTCGCCATGTCTGGGACGAGGCTCTCGAAGGGACTCGAGGCAGCCGAAGGGACGCCTTCCTTGCGCCGGCGGAGGAGCCCATCACAGCCCTCGATATTCTGCTGACTCGCCCTCAGCCTTAGGACCGCCGCGCTGACTCGAGCCACGCTGGACCCTGAAATCGGCCGATGTCGCAACTCTCTTTCTGAACGTCTTCTTCTCCGCATTCCCTCCACTTCCGTGCCGTCTGTCCGCTTCCCATCGTTTTACCCACGCAACTCAATGTGTTGGCATTACCAAAATGGTCGCTCCCGCAGCAGCTGCGCGTGCCGTGCGGAGGTACTGCAGCGGAGCACATCCGGCGCAACGGTCTACGTCATCGGGAGTGTGAGCGGAGTCCCGCCGCGTGCTTCTGCTGAATTGCGTAGAGGATGTAACAAAATCGTTCCGGACGAGCGTTTCGATGTCTCATGAGCTGTGTACCACATACGGTCTGTTCAGAAAGGAACGGTGCGATGGTCTCAGCTTTCTAGCGCGGAATTGCGGCTTTGTGCTGGTGATTCAAGGTAGGTGTCACACGTGCGGGGCCCGAGGGACTCTATCTACACGCCGCGGGCATTGGCAAGATATCAATGCCCCATCGCCCTCCACTCTTGAATTGGCCCATCAAGGTATCCCGTTACGCCTGCGTACAATCCATGCTCTTCCTGATTCGCGCATGAGGGGCACGGCGTGACGCGGGTTCCCTTATCAACGTCAAGATACAGTCTGCCTCAACTCCCTCAAATTCATTTCCATCTCAGTCGCTTTCTACCTTGCGTTTCTCCTATTCCCCTGTCAGACCCTCCAATTCGTAATCTGTGCACTGGTCCCAGTCACACACCACAATGGCCAAGAGACCGTTCCCTCTCATCCAGACCAAGCCGGTCCCTTCCGGCGACGCCGCATGGGAAAACAAACGCAAGACCATCATAGATGATTTCGTCAGCAAAATTCCTGAAGAGTATTACATCCCACGGAAATATGTCGACAGCCCACCGCTAGACGTTACAAATATTCCACGGGAATGTGGAATCCTTACCGACGAGGAGTTGGAAATTACCGAAAACTACGATGCCGTCGGCCTTGCTAATGCTATTGCAACACGCAAATACTCATCTGTGACCGTCGCCACGGCCTTTTGCAAACGCGCCATCATCGCCCACCAGGTTAGTTGCTGCTTGTCGCAGTGGTTCATGGACGAGGCACTCGAGCGCGCAAAGGCCCTGGACGACCATCTTGAACGCACCGGCAAGACTGTAGGACCACTCCACGGCGTCCCCATCAGCATCAAGGAGCACATGGCCATCGCGGGCCACACCTCCTCCTACGGCTTCGTCAGCTCCATCGAGCCCATGGACTCCGACGCCCACATGATCGCCATCCTGCGCTCCCTCGGCGCCGTCTTCTACGTCAAAACCAACCAACCGCAATCCATCATGCACCTCGAGAGCGACTCCCACCTCGGCCGCGTCCTCCTCCCCCACAACATCAACCTCTCCGCCGGCGGGTCCACCGGCGGCGAAGCCGCTCTCATCGCCCTCCGCGGCTCCGTCCTAGGCGTGGGCACCGACATAGGCGGTTCCGTCCGCGGGCCCGCCGGCTTCTGCGGCATCTACGGCTTCAAGCCCACAGCATACACGCTGCCCATGCGCGGATTCCTCCCTCACGGCTTCGCAGCCGAGCTTAACATCCTCTGCTCAACAGGGCCGATGTGCCGATCACTCCGCGACCTAGACCTCTTCATGCGCCTCGTACTCAACACACAGCCACACTTCACCGACCCGCTCCTCACCCCCATCCCCTGGACCGGACTCGCGACGCCGACGCCCTCACCTCTCAAAATCGGCATCATGACCCACGACGGCGCCATCCACCCGCAACCCCCCGTCGCCCGCGCCCTCGCCTGGGCACGCGCCCGCCTGGCGCCACACGCCGGCCTCGCGCTCCAGCTGTACACGCCGCACCGCGCCGCCGCGGCCATGCGCCTCATCCGCCAGATGTACTGGCCCGACGGCGGCCGCGGCGTGCGGCGCGCCCTGGCCGCCGCCGGCGAGCCCATGCACCCCCTCACCCGCCACATCCTCGCCGACGCCGACGCCCCCGCCGAGCTGCCCGCGTCGGAGGTCTCGCGTCAGCGCGTCGAGCGCGACGCCTTCCGCGCGGCTTTCGCGGCCGATTGGAATGCGCAGGACGTCGATGTCGTGCTGGCGCCCGTGTTTGTCGGCCCGGCGTGCGCGCATGACACGGCGTTTTACTGGAATTACACCGCGTTGTGGAACTTTGTGGATTACCCTGGGGTGGTGTTCCCGACGCCGGTGGTGGTGGGGGGGAAGAGGGAGGAAGAAGGGTATGGGGAGGGGGCGGAGACGCCGCTGAGCGAGGAGTGCGCGCATGTGAGGAGGCTGTGGGAGGAGGGGGATTTTGTGGGCGCGCCGGTGAACCTGCAGCTGGTGGCTAGGAAGCATCATGATAATCTACTGTTTGGCGCGTTGGCGGCGCTGAGGGAGGCGTTGGCGCTTTGAGGGCTGGGAGATGGGTGGGTGGCTGGGCTACAGGAAGCGTTGCTGATGGGGAGTTGGAAGATGCATCCAGATGGATGCTTCGCCTACCCATTCATCCAACGTGCTTTTTGCACCGGACTATCTTCCTGTGCAACGCCATTTCTTCTGCGGCCCACTGCGGAGGGAGATAGGGAGGATCTGCGGGCTGTCGAACGTACTTGATACAGCTTAGCTTGGCAGCCCCCGGCCGGATCTGCAAATGCTTGGGTTTTGCTTGAACAGAGCACGGTGGCTACTGATAATTTGTGGGGTAACGGGGAAATAACAACAAGGCGGTCGTTTTTAGGCTTGCGACACACAGAGCTAAACCGGAAATTGAGACACAGTCTCCCTTGAACAGGCGACCCACGCTGCCACACTTCCGAAGACGGTTAAGTTTCAGGATGGGCGTTGACGATTGCGCGTTCAGACCACTGTCTAACCTTGCCTGAAGCAGTAATTGTCCAGAAAGTGGCGGCATGGGTTCTCTTCTCGACGCGGGGTGTTACGGAAGGGGAGATGAGCGGTTGTACCTAAAGGGAAAAATCGGGTCGTCCGCATAGACGAGTCGCAGGCGCTGGGCGAATAAGGGCCGATGGGATTGAAGTGCTTACGAATGCCATGGGGGTCGAGGCGGATTGGCAGTTCGCGGCAGCAGCAGTGGAGAGCGATGGTGAGAAAGCGGATGCTGTTGTTGCGGCCGCCATGACGGAGGATGGCTCATCCTGACTCATTCACACCACCGCCTGCCGCCAAACCCCAACAGGCAAGTCAACTGGACCTCAACTGCGGTGTCCATCCTGCACCCACCCGTCGACTCCACGCAACAAGCCACCGCACAAGATAAGCCTGCCGTGCGACTTTCCAGCCCGAGAGCCCGGTGTGCTCGCCAGCGCATATAAGAAAGCTTGCGCGTTGCACATCCGGGATCTGGGGTGGGCGTGTGCATTTTGCAGTACCACTGTCTCAGCTCTGCTACCAGCTCGTCCCCCGCCGGGCCCGCACAACACGTGCTCTTGCTTTCCTGGGCATTTAAAGCAAAGAAGCAGAGGGCCAGAGTGCCAACCTTATTACTCATCTCATCTCCCTCTATTCCTAATTCCCGTCCTTCTCGACCGCGCACCCGGATTCCCTTCACCTATAACTGCCACACCACTCCCGCTCCCCCCTCCTCAACACCAAACCGAATCCTCCCAGCAGCGCAGCCGCCACCATGCCTTCCGACCCCCGCGTCTCCGCAATCGACAACTTCACCCCCACCATCCACCACGCGCCCGGCACCACCCTCCGCGCCGCCATCACCTCCCCGCTCCCCACCCCCTACACCGTCTGCATCATCGGCGCCTCGCGCGGCATCGGCGCCGGCGTCGCGCTGTCGTACGCACGCGCCGGCGCGACGACGCTCCTCCTCGCCGCGCGCAACACGACGCAGCTCGCCGACGTGGCGGCGCAGATCAGCGCGATCGCGCCGTCCTGCGCGGTGCACACGGTCGCGTGCGACATCTCGTCGCCGACGTCGGTGCGCGGGCTGGCGGCGCACGCGGCGACGCGGCTGCGCGCGCACCTGGACGCCGTCGTCGTCAACTCGGGCTACAGCGGCCACGTCGAGCTCGAGCTCACGCGCGGCGACGCCGCCGCCGACGGCCAGTGGGCGCAGGCTTTCGCCGTCAATGCCCTCGGCACCTACCACGCCGCCCACTACCTGGTGCCGCTGCTGCTGGGCGCGCCCGAGGGCGCTGGCCGCGCGTTTGTGGTTGTGGGGAGCATTGCCAGCTGCATCCGCACTGGCGCGATTGCGAACTCGAAGTACTGTGTTAGCAAGATGGCGCAGGTGCGCATCGTGGAGCATGTAGCGGAGCAGTTTGGCGCGAGGGGGTTGCTGGCCGTGGCGGTGCATCCGGGTGCGGTGGAGACGGAGATGGCCATGGAGTCGGCGCCGGAGGAGTTCAAGAAGTGTGAGTGTTTTTCTGGCGGCTGGGGAATGGGGGATGTGGGCTAACGCGGCGTTTGCTGGCAGATCTCGTCGATGACCCGGAACTGTGCGGGCACTTCCTCGTGTGGTTGACCCGCGAACCCGGAAGGTTTCAGTGGATGAACGGCAGGCTGCTGAGCGCGAATTGGGACCCTGACGAGCTGGTTGAGATGAAGGACGAGATTGTGGACGGGGATTTGTTGAAGTTTGAGGCGAAGACGTCTGCGGAGAAGGTGTCCAAGTAGTGAGGTGACGTGAATTACGGCCGACTCAATGAACTTAATAAGAGAGATGGCCTCCGGGCTAGAGATGATAGAGTAGCCACTTCTCAAATGTTATATGTTTGCGCAAGGAAGAGCAGGTTTTCGAAAGAGCTAACCCCTTCAAAATTGCCTCGCGGGGACAGCATGTCGCTATCTCTTGGGCGGATACGGTCATCGGCTTCTCGCAGGAGCCTGTTAGTATAGGACGAGTCAACTTCAGACGGTCTCTCAATTAGCTGGGACAGGGGCTGCTGGGCGCCCGGCGTTCCCGGTACACTCTCTCTGTATGCAGCGCTTCCATGAACCGGAGAATCCGTTGCGGTTCGACGGGATCCTTCGCAAAATTTCTTGACAAAGGATGGTACGTCAAAATGTTTCTGTTTCTTTGCTTTTCCGGGAGGCTGGAGCTCAGTTGCCTTGCGTTTGTTGTTGCTCTCCGGACTAACAGATGTGGTCTTTTGTTCCTCGGAAAGCAATGAAGACACGAGACGGACGCCACGCCGAGCAATCATGCTACCATCAGTATTCCGAAGAATTTCGACAGCTTCCTTAATCAGCTGGCGGTGCTCAGCGCATTCGAGCTCGTCAGAATCGCGGTAAAAAAGGTCGAGGCAGAGGATGATCTGGCAAGTGTTAGCCCAGTCTCAACTCTCAACTGATACAACAGGCAAGTGATCGGTTCGTGAAGCATTGTAACACATGAATAGATTCATAGGAAGTTGGAGCATTCGTCTGGATGTAGTTTTGCTGTGATACAGATATCAAACCCATCCAGATGGATACTTCACGAACCAGCCACGTGCACAGGGAGCATGGACTCACACAGGCTGCAACGCTGAAGGCATCAAATATCCACAAATGCGGCGCGTCCGGGTCATCCGTCTGTTTTTGTTCCTTGAGGATGGTCTTCGCCGCCGCAATACACGTCCTCCTGGTAAAGCTGAACGGCGAACTGGTGAAACTGGCCCCCAGAAACTGCCTGTGGATCATGATGATCTTGTGAGCCGAGCTTATAGTGAGACTGCGTCTTGCCCAAGGCACCCAGCACGGCCAAGACGGATCAATGGGTGAGTTGGAGAGGAATTGGGGTCTGTGAGTTGTTGCTAGTGCTCTCATGTGCCTGTCGTATTTCAGGACCTGCTCATACTTGGTGTAAAGTGTATTCGAGGACGCTATACCGTCCTGGAGCCGGGGCATGAGTCGGGCGATGTCGTGAAGAAACCTGGGATAACCAACACGGGTTGGGAGGGAGTCTGACAGTGACACCATTTCGTCTTCGTAGCAGTTGATGGGCTTTTCTGTATTGCAGTAAAGGGGATTGATACCATAAGACTCTGAGAAAGGTGTTCCGAACCAGTCTTGCGTGCACAGTTGGCACCAGACTCGCCGCCCTCTCTCGGCTACAGTACCACTGCTACTGCCAAGTAGCCTATGTAGTCCTAGACTTTGCGCTATTCTCACTGCAGATGCGAGAAGGACTGATTGGTTGTTGGAATGTCCAAGGAGGTGGGCGGCGATGGTCAGCGTGGCTATGGCTTCAACGCTCACTAATTGGTGTCGGGCCATAAAGTCGCCAGCGTTGAGACATGTGACAACGGCACGGTGCCATTGCTTCGAGAGCATAGCCTGCTCAGTATCTCTGAACCCCCACTGTCTGATTAGTTGGCGAGGAGCGCAGCACATACTACCTGTTAGGATGGAGAACAGCAGAGCAATCCACTGCAAGTTGACTCCTTGATCCTCAATATTGCCATCGTGCTTGTCGAAGAATTCCCCGAGCTGCTTCCTGAAGACTGGAGGAAAGAAGGACCCGTGATACCAAAGGAGGCAATCCTCGTGGTACGTCACCAGCTGGTTGATTTGCTGTCTGCTGGGAAGAAGCATCTGAACAACGCTAATCTGGGATTCGGCCTCGATCATGCCATGTTCCATGTCGTGATGCAGCTCTGCATCTCCAATTTCGTTTGGGATTCTCTGCGAGATTCCGGCTTCGGGTGATATTGCGGCATTATAATCCGGTTTCCTTCGACCCCATGCTAGGAACTCCAGGATGGAGGCCGCTTCGGAGTCAGCGGTGGTGGTATTGTGTATTGCTTCGGCGAGCAGTGACTCATGAGGATAGAATTCCGTCAAGTCCGGGTCGATGTAGCTCGGACTGCGCCCAGAGTGCGCAGAAAGCGGCTGATGGGAAGATGGCGAAACATCTGGAATTTGACACGGGTGCGTCGGCCGGGCTGGCGCGGGATCTGATCGAGCAGACGAGGTTCCGATTCCTTTCACAGCGTTTTCCAACTCGGCCAATCTTGTCGATAACGACAAAATCAGGGCGGTCTGATCGGGGGCTGTGGACTGCTGCAGGCCGATTTGGGATTGTGGAGCAGCAGAAGGCTGGCGATTGAGATCCAGCTCGCCACTGCGGGCACATGCGTCTTGCAGGCCTCTAAGACGCTGTCAGCGAGGAAGCTCTCTGCGTCACGCCAATGTCGGAGCCGGTAACCTTTTGGTGCAGTTTTCGCAGGGTAGATTCTTATCACACTTGATTTTCTTACGGGTGCATTCGTCACACGCAAGTCGCTTCCGGGCCGATGCGCTCATGCTGGAACGAGGCCGTGACCCGGCCGAGATATGCGATAGCGATGGAGACGCGGGCGGCCGGCTTGGAGGTTGAGTATTGGCTTGGTGGAGACACACGGCGCCTTGCAGATGGCGGTGGGACTGAGATGCGCACGACAGAGTGTAAACAGAAGCGCCGAATCTTTGTGGGGATTGAGAGGAGGCCCAGGCCGAGGGCGCCTCGGGTTGTCGGCCGGGTCGGCCGAGAATCTTCTCCGGTCGTTTTATCCCGAATTCGCCACGAATGTTAGTTCAGAAAGTGCTGCAACACACGCACACCTCCATGCGCAGTTGTAGCACTCATTCGGACAGGCATATCATCCCTTGCACTGGACATACGAGTCCGGACGAATGTTGCAATTACCACTGTGTAAATCTGTTGCAGTACTTGTCGATTCCTGCTCGTAAGTTGTGGTTCTACATACATACTTTTTCCGGACAAGATGCAGTCTAATTGTCTGCCGCACAAGACCCCTTTGATCTCGAACAACCACTCGGGCAGGGGTAGTCCGGATTGTACTGCCACAGGAAATACGGATCCGTCTCGTTCGTCAGGAGCTCGCCAATGAGTCTCGACTGGCTCGGCAGGTCGAACGACTGCTGGAATATCTCGAGCGACGACACCCGAATCTGACCCCAGCCCTGCTCTACCAGCGTCTCGATGCTGGTGCCGTAGATGTACTCCCGGAAACCCGCCCACCGGATGGCAGACGCGCACTGACCGCCACATCAGCTTCTTCTTCGCCAGAGACACGAAGCACTCTTACCATCGGGCAGCTCTCAGCATTCGTGTACAGACTCAGCTGCTTGAACGCGTCCAGCGCCTCGCTCGCCGACAGCCGGTACGCGCCCTCCGGATCGGTCAGCACGGCCGTGCAGTTCGCAATCGCCGCCATCTCCCTGCCCAGCCACCGTCAGCCCAAAAACCCGAGCACCCACCACCCACCTCTCCGCACTCACCCGTGCAGCGTGGGATTCCCGGTCCGGCTGTTCGCGTTCGCGCCCACGCACACCAGCTGCCCCGGCCCGTCGGCGTCCGTGTGGTTGACGACGACGCTGCCGAACGCGGCGAACGGGCACGGCGAGCCGCCCACGTCGGCGAGCGCGGCGTTGGCCGCCCGCATCCAGTGCGCGCGCGTGGCGTGCGGGACGCTGTTGATGGAGAGGCCTGGCGCCGCGATGACGTCTTGCAGGGACGCGGACGCGAGGCCGAGGAGGAGGGGCAGCAAGGGTGCGCTGCGGAATGGGGCGAGGAGCACCATGTTGGGCTGCTGGTGTGCTTTCTGCGCGGGTTGGGGAATTGAGAGAGGCGATTGGCTGGCTGGGCAGGGGTGCGGTGGTTATGTAGGTGGACGCCTGCCCACTTTTGGTCTCTTGGCTGGTGGTCGGCTGCGATAAGGCCGGCTTATCTGCTTCGGCCGCGACGGCCGAGATGCTGGAAAAGGAAATCTGCGGGTGTTCGGGGATGGATGTGCGGCCTACATATGCAGGCATATCGAGAGAAGTCACAGGAAAGATAACGAAGGCGTTTATGTTTGTTTCTGTAGCGCAGTTGAGTCGGCATCCGCCCAACTCACCATGTCGCCAGAAGCTATGAAGTCTGAATGTTCGACCAGCTTCGAAGTCAAGCCCCTCCCCCGGACTGAGGAACAGAAATTCAATGTACGAACTCAACGGATCTCTATGCCCTGCGTCTTAATTCTAAACCATGCTTTAGTTCGGTGTCACTGTCAGCGGCTTAGACCTCAACACCATCTCCGGTGCGAGTTCCATCTCCCGCAACCCTCCCGCGGACCGTCACTCACAAACACCTAACAGACGACGACGTCTCCGCCCTCAAGACCGCCATCTGGACCCACAAGCTCGTCGTCATCAAGCACCAACACTCCCTCACCCCTCCCAACCACTGGTCCCTCGTCACGCGCCTCGACCCCTCCGCCCCAGCCCTTCACTCCCACGGCTCCCCCTCCACCTTCCAGTCCAAAGGCGGCGTTCTCTCCAAAAACCGCCCCGTCGTCAGCATCCCCGGCGCCGAGAACGTGCGCCTCATCGGAAAGGGCTACCAGGGCCCCGACCACCATGGCCTCAAGGACCTCACCCTCAAAGCCCTCTCCCACGACTTCCACGCCCTGGAACTCCCGGACGCCGAGTTCGAGAACGGCTGCACGCGGTTCCAGAGGTGGCATTTGGATGCCCCGCTGTACGAGAGGGACCCGGCCTGGTTTACGACGCTGAGGGCGGTGAGGCTGCCGAGGGGCCCGGATGTGCGGATCAGGTGGGATGATGGGAGTGGGTTGGAGATGGCGAGCAGGCCGGGGCTTACGGCGTTTCTGAGTAATGTGCAGCTGTACTCGATGTTGAGTGAGGAGGAGAAGGAGATGGCGGATTGCAGTTGGGTGGAGTATGCGCCGTGGCCGTACAAGTGGATCGAGAACTGTAAGGGGAACGCGAATGGACTGGGCTTGGTGACGGAGGGGAAGGAGAATAGGTTTGAAGAGTTGGGAGAGTATGATGAGGCGAAGATTAAGAAGGTACGTTGGACTTTCTCCTCTGTTTCGCTGGTTCGCTGGCCGGCGAAGCGCGGTTGTCACATACTGAGCTCGTGCAGTACCCGATGGTCTGGGTCAACCCTGTTACCGGTGAGAAAGCTTTCCAAGTGCACGGTATATGCGCTCGCAAGCTGTATATCCGGCGCCCTACCGCCGACGTTGCGGAAGTCATCGACGATGTTGTCAAGATTCGTGCCTTTCTGTCCAACATCCAGAGCCGGATTCTCAAGCCTGAGTACATATGCTTACCAGAGATTGAGGAAGGCGATGTAAGTGAGCGTGGAGATTATCTCGCTACTAGAAGCATAATTACATTTTGTCTGTGGTTCCTGAAGTGCATGCTGACTTTTACCGCCAAAGATCATCATGTGGGACAACTACAACATGTTTCACTCCGCAGTGGACTACCCGCTGAAATATGGTCCGCGTACTATGCACCAGGCCAATATTGGAGCAAGCAGGGGCCCTGTTGGCCCGGTCTTGATTCCTTCGACTGCGTAAAGACGCCCCAATTTGTATGATGTTGGGAAAGGGCTTATTTGAGGCACGGACTGTGATATTTTTGAGAATGGCAGACGACTGTGCTCAATGAGCACAACTTACTTTCATTTTCAATTCACAGATGCTATCATGACACTGAGTTGCGGAAAATTTCGAAGCTGAGATTGTGTTGCGGAGGAAGCCGATTTCGTTTGCGGTAAATAAATATTTAGGATACTGTTGATGGTGTTTAGTTCACGCATCGTCTACCTACGGGCTATGAGAGGACCATTGATCTTCTAAATCAATTTAAGGAGGTTGTTTACAATGCTGTAGAGGAGTAATGAGGTCTCTCGGTGATTCAAGAAGGGTCTTCGTGTGAAAATCTGGAGGTCAAGGCATTTGGTGTACCGTGTACAGACACTCATTTTATTGAAGAAGTAATCGGGGCTGCATTAAATATTCATTCCTGTCATTGATATTGATAAAGGGAACAGGTTATACTTACCCGCAGCTCTGTACAGCTAACGCACTGGGGGTTTCTTTTGCAAACAGGTCCAGCCAAGTGATCTTTCACGAGGGGTGAGATTCTAGAAAGAACAGCATGAGCTCTACCAGTCATTACACTTATATTCGAAGCTAAGTGGGCCAAGAAAAGTTCCAATCAGGGGGTTTTCTATGAGTGACGCCAGAGGCAGTGGACACAGAACGGTGAAATTCACGGCAACAAATACTAGCAAGCCTCCCGTTACAGGATCCTACACAACGGCTAGCTCCAAGACAAATTTCTTATTCTTAAAGCCACTCAAACGGTAACTCACAAAACCATACAAATGGAAGCGACGTGAAGAGCGGAACGCAGCCCATGAGCGGAACTCACACTAAGAGTAGAAATTGCATGGAGAGCGGAGCCCACACAAAAAACTAAAGACATTCAAGTGGTTATACCAATTCGAAGAAGCAGAAGTTGAAAGAATAGAGACACTTGTTAGATTGAAATCAAATGTAATAGTTTGAAGTGGACGCTCCTTTCAAGGCGATAAAGTGAACAGTACTTTAATGAAAGCGGCACCAGAATCTAATGAACGAATACCATTTGTCATTGAGTATCAACTCAGTCCACACGCCTAGTTCGTGAGGTATTTCAGTAAGGAAATTTCTTCGCGCATGGGTAGTTCAGGCATTCGTCGGGACGCAGATGTGAATTCAAGCCTACTCTAAGCCCATCCTGGTGAATTTTCACGTGTTTCAATACATTCCGACACCGGACTTGTATCATTGTGTAACAATACTGTCTGCTTATCTGTAGGTTCAAGTGTTGATTCACGTCGCCTTGAAAAGGCAAGCGTTCAGGTGGGGGAAAAAGGTAAGAAAGATTGTTCAAGATAGTCAAGTGATCGACGCACACAGCGGCGACGTTTCTGTACCCGTTTGTAATGGCAATAAGTTTGACGTCTTTTTCATTGTTATCACTGGGGTCGGGTCAGCGTACAAGTCATGCGTGTATTCCTGTAAGCATTACGATTGGCAAGACCCCTGCCTTGAGGCCATGTGAGCTATTTCAGTTACCCGAAATCCTGAATTAGCGTTCCACAGTCGGTAAGGCGTTTCTTATTGGTGCGCAGCAAACATCATGACTGGTGCTTATGCTGCGGTGGATTGTTAAAAATGCACAGCGGATTGGACCTCGCGGGCTTTCTGAATATTTTCCAAGCCTGATTGCGAGCTGCGTCCTCGTGACCAGTGTTGTGTTGTACTGTGTGACCTCAGTGAGAGCCTCAGTGGGGTACATATATAAGTAGACCTGGTTCTATGACTGGGTTCTACATTTCCCATCAACTCTATAGCTTCCCGGTTACCAAAGTGCCAAGGTTCCAGAATCACCACAACAACAATATCCAACATCTCCAAAACTCACTCAACCACAATGTGCGACTCTGAACAGTGTCTGCTTTGCCTCTGCCCATGCTGCTGGGGAGGCCAGAGTAAGTGGAAATATTTTTTTTAGTAAATGAGCTATTTGCTAACATATCTACTTTAGATCCATAAGATGCCTTTTGTGATCTCTGACGTCGACTTGCTGATTATCAAGTGAGCTTGGCGGATTGTCTTGCTTCAGGGATGCAACACATGGAAGCTTCTCAGCAGCCGCTGCTTGGTTGCTGATTTACATTCTCGGAGCCTTCTTTCCAGATTGTGTAACAGGTCCACTTTGAAGGCTGCTAAGGACCTTTTGTGTTACCATACATGATAACTCAGCTCAATACATCTACTGCCATTTGACAAACAGATTGTTGAGGGGATAGAGTAGATTAACAGATAGTTAGTGTGTCATAAATAATGCTAACTCCCAACTTCCAACAACATGTCAACAACCAATTTCCCGCCCTGTCCCTTATGATACTCCTCCACCAGCTTGTTCAGCTCCTCCAATGGGAAAGTCCTGATATTCGCCTTTATCTGATGCTTTTCAGCAAAGTCCAGCATCTCCCTCATCGTCTTATTGCTCCCCACCAGACTCCCCATGATCGTGATGTCCCTGAAAACGACATCTCTTGCCGACACGTGGAATCCCTTCTCCGGAAAAGAGACCACAACACACTTCCCATGCGCCCTCAACAACGCCATACCGTAGTCAAACGCCTCCTGACTCTCCGGTAATATAATCACAGCATCCACCCCCATATGCCCCCTATCCACCCTCCCATCCTCCCTCCCCATCTCCTCCACCACCCCCTCCGCCGCCTCCACCCTCGCATCCACCACCCTGGCCCCCGTCCCCAA
>RHKB01001242.1:6431-57688 GCA_009829365.1 Neofusicoccum umdonicola | reverse complement strand
AATTCGGAGCTTCGTACAGCTAATCAACGGCGAAACCGAAAGCAGCAGTGCCGGCGAAGGTATATTGCACAAGGAGGCGCTCTACAGGCTCAGCAGGGGCAGTTTTTGGTTTACGGAATAGAAAATAGGGAGGAAGGGGCTGGTCAACGGGAAGCGACGGCTGTACGGCAACGCGCGCCACCGACGTGCAGCAATTGTCATTTACAAGGCCACACGATCCGCCGATGCCCTGGTAATTAAGGAGTAGTTAGGTAGAGATTTCGGTTGAATTTAAGGCGTTGTGGTGGAATAATTGTACTAAGACGTCTTTTCGTGTTGGTGGGGTGGCCCACTGACTGGTGAAACACGTTAGATGGCAAAGACAATAAATACAGTTTAGTAGTGTACGTGCTGACCCTTGCGTGGAGTTGAAGTGCCATCAACCTTCAGCATGGCTGCACAGTGCTGTCGATTCGGGCCGGACCCCGCACGACGAAGCGGAACCGGCGGCAACGACTTGATAGCGGACTGATCGCGTTGCGAAGCCGATCTCATCTCACCTCACAGCATCACGTCTCGCGCCATCGTCAGCGCCCAGACGAGGACCATCTGCATCGGCCGCCCCAGTGGAGCCACCGGCATCCCATCGGCAACGCCACTGACATCCCGAACCCACCAGCATAAAAAGCACTGCGTCATCTTATCCCAACCACCCCGCAGCACCATTAATTGTTGTTCTCCCCTCCGTCGTGACCGCCACCACCATGACGACCCCCTACAAATCCTCCGACACGCCGCCGGTCCCGGCCTACCTCCCCTCCCCGGGCAGCATCCTGCACCCGCCGACCGCGCTGTACGCGCGCGTCGCGGCCACGGCCTCGACCCCCCACGCGCGGGTGCCGCTCAGCACCGTCGTGATCCCGCCACGCAGCGGCTCAGCGTGAGTATTCCTCCCCCTCTTTCCCCACCAGCTTTCAAACCCGTGGCCAACGCGACCACCCCATCCCAGCTGGCACGTCCCCGCCGGCAGCGTCTTCCGGCTCTCGACGCCGCAGGGCCCGCAGGTCGGCGACCTGAACGTCTGGCACGCCGCCAACCCGCGCGAGCGCTTCTGGGCCAGCCGCACCCGCCAGCTGCACGCCAGCCACGTGAGCACCGGCGACCGCCTGTGGAGCGTGCTGCCGTACATGCGGCCGCTGTGCGGGATCGTGGCCGACACGCTGGGGAGGGAGGGGAGGGGGGTGTGGGGGGTGCAGGATGGAGGGGAGAAAGGGAGGAGCAGGTGGGGCGGTAGGTGTCATGATTTGTTGGGGACGAGGTGCGATCCTTACGGTGAGTTGTGTTTTTTTCTTTCGTGATGGTCTTGCGAGGTGGGAGGGGGAAAGAGAAGGTTGTGATGCAGAGAATGTGATGTGGTGGATCAGGGAAAGGGGGGGAATGGGAGGCTGATCGTGGGCCGGATTACGACCGCAGTCAACCGCATGCTCTCCGGCCGCACCTACAACTACCACTGCCACTCCAACCTCGTCCGCGCCGTCCTGCCCCACGGCCTCGCCGAGTCGGACGTCCACGACGTCCTGAACGTCTTCCAGGTCACCGGCCTCGACGAGAAGGGCCGGTACTTCATGGAGGCGTCGCCGTCGCAGCCCGACGACTACATCGAGTTCTTCGCCGAGCAGGACCTGCTGTGCGCGCTGAGCACCTGCCCAGGCGGCGATTTGAGCGAGTGGGGTTGGGTCGGGGTGAGGGACGGCGAGACCGAGGAGGGCGAGGGCGCCCGGAAGATGAAGGAGACGTGCAGGCCGATCAAGGTCGAGGTTTGGGCAATTGCGGATGAGGTGAAGGGGGAGGTGCTGGAGGGATGGGTGAGGCATGAGCCCAGCGATTACAAGGGAGTGCATGGGTTGGACGTGCCGTTGGGCGAGAAGAGATGAAGAGAAGGATTGAGGAAGTTTGAGGTGCATGCTTCACTACATGCAAAGAGATTTGTGAGTATTCCTCCTTTTGGTCGTTGTATACGAAAAATAGAAAGAGAAAGAAAGAGACCGAGATTCTATCACTAGGGGTTTGAAGGTTTACAATTGACTTTGTGTCTTCTAAGCCACTTGTTCTACTGCTAAGATGGAGGGAAGAAGAATTTAAAGCAGTCTGCCCTGTCTTGTTTGTATTTTACGCCATCCCTCAGACTCGCGACATGAAAAAAAAAAAGAATAATAAAGAAGCAAAGGGACCTGCAGCGACAACCACTGTTTGTTTGTCATAATCTGAAGAATAAGGCAGTGTAAGGAAGACACCGAGGCAGTTCCAATACTGCTCTTTTTGGAGCCGCCGTCAGACCGCCATGGAAAGAAGCTCGATCCTTGATTCGAGAAAACTGCTAAAGTGGTTCGCTGGTAGAAAAAAAAAAAAACAGCACAGCGAAGAAGGAAAAAACTGGAAAGGGCTTAAGCTGACGTCAAAGAAATCCACCAGAGAAGGTCAAAGAGTAGACGGACATTAAGGACCAAGTGCTCCTTGAGAACCCAAAGAAACCAAATGAAAAAGTAACTGACAAGCATGCCTGGGCACCCCTCCGTTCCCTATAATGATGGAGAAGAGCAGCTATGGGAAGTAAAGCGTCGAGACCATATCTCACCGGTGCTTGCGAGCTTTTTTGGGATCAGACTGATGTGACTGAATTGAGCAACGGTCCTCGTCAAAATGAGATTGCTAGAGCGCGCCTGACATCTCATAGAGCCCGGCGCTTCTTTGCTTGATGAAATCACGAGTGGATCGGTCGTCAGCATGTCGCTGAGGCTGCGCGATCTTCTCTCATGCCTGCCGCCCACGACGACGCTGCTTCTGTTGCCGAGGTTGCTGTGGGGTGCGCGGCTCACTCTGGTGGTTGTTCTGGTGCTGAACATGTCCGTGGATTTGCGCGGCAGGCCGGTGTTCTTAGAACTGCTGGGCCTGCTGAGCTTGCTGGAGCTATTGATGGACCTGCTGCTGAACCCGCAATCTCTCCCCCTGCTGCCGAACCAGCTCATCCAACCCCTGCTGGAACTCCAAGTAATCCCTGGCGGCCTGATGCATGGCGGGTTCGAATTCACAGCCGTGATGGTGCTGCCCAGTGGTCTGGTCCTGCAACCTGCTCACAGCGTCCTGCACCATCAACACCCGGATCCTCTCGTTCTGGTGCGCTATGATGCGGCTCTGCTCGTCGACTTGCTGTTGCAGTCGAAGGCTATTCTCGCGCTCCGTGCGGTAGAGGAAGGCGAGGCGGTGTGCCGCGGATGAGCCCCACTGTGGAGGCTGCGCGATCGTAGCTGCGAGTTGGTTGGTCTGTTCATAGATAGGCTGGATAGTCTGGGTAATAGCAGGCTCGTTTTCTGGATTGATCACGAGACGGTTGGTCCTGTACGGGTTGTTTTCCTGCTGCAGGTTGGCTTGAGTAATACCAAGCTGGTTTTCCCGAGCCATGGCCGGGTTATGTACTCGAGCCGGGCTTTGGATGAGTTCTGGGTTTACCTGAGATAGGTCGTCGCTCTGGGTGGATGTAGTAGAATTTGAACCAAACCCGCTAAGCTCTGGGGAATGGGGTGTATACGACGAGGTAAGGGTTGATCTGATTTGAGAAGGAATAGACTCCCGAGGGGCTCGATCGGGGGTAACTGGTCCTGCTGGAGGTGAGCTCTCGCCGTCCTGCCGGGTGAAACTCTGCTGTTCCTGTCGATCTATAGGCATATAAGAGGGCACATATGCACCACTGGCTGTAGTGATGCTGCCACCCACTGTGGGGCTGTAGGCACTGTCCGACGTTGCTTGATGAAGCGGTGGTGTGCGAGGTGTTTTGCGGGCACGAGCCAAGTTCCGATGTGGACGTCTGGTTGCTGCTGCTGCATCCCGAGCTTCACCGGTGACGATGTCTCCTGTCTGCTGAGCCGAGGGCAAGGTAGCAGCAGGTAATATCCTGGCGCGCTTCGCGGGAACTGCAGACGAGGCTTCGGCGCTCTCCTCCTCGCTTTCAGTTCGAGCACGTTTCTTGTTGTGGAGCTGGAGCTGCTGCGGACGCTCAGATGACTGGAGTGCTGGGATTTTCAACACGAGAATGAGGCTTTGTGGCTGTTGCGGTGCTGTAGATGCAGCATCCGGCTGCGCAATTGTTTTAGTTGTGGAAGCATCCTTCCTGCGGCGTTTGTGGCCACCGGCGGCAGCACCAGAAGGCTCCGCAATACCTTCATCTGCGACAGCGCGTGGCCTCTTCCTTGACTTGGAAGCCTGCTTCTGTAGCGCCAGCCGCTCCTCCATCGGGGCTACATCGATGTGAGAACCCGTGGAACTGTCGGAGGGCGCAGTAAGCATACGTTGGTCGGCGCGGATATCGTCCATATAGCGAGCATGCGCTACTTCATCGTTGCGAAGGTCCGTGCTACCAGGAGGATCAGAGAGGGTGGACACCTGAGATGAGGATTCCTGGGTTGTGGTTCGCACACCACTCTCCGGGCAGTTCGCCTCAAAGGGACCATCCCCGGTGTTCCCTTGCATAGAAGTCAACTGCACGGCTTCTTCGGGTGCTCTCTTCCTAAGAGCCCTGACCCAGTATCCGTTCTCCCGGCTCAACACGACGTTTCTGTACGCTTTCCTCAGAAGGTGGAAGCAGACATCAGCGCACTTCTCCTCCCCCAAATCCATGCCATAGAACGGCCGATCCAGAGCCATATGCGTTGATCCCTCAGTGCACAGAGCGAAGACCGCAGCGAACCACGGTTGCATCCAGGGACGGAAGTGCTCAAGGCTCTCGAGATGCCCGGCAGTGACGTCCGCCCACCTTCGGATTCCAGCTTTGTACATGCCGCGGAAACAGTTCCCCATGTGCATCTGCACGGTATCCCAGCTTGGTTCGTCCTCTTGGTTTACCGTAATCGTTTCATCTGTTACCTGGTCTTGCATTGCTGCGATGAAGCTCGGCGCCCGATGGGGAGAAAAGTTAACCAAGAAAGTGCACACGTGGTCGACCACGTATTCTGCGTGGATCCATGGGAGTATTTGCTGAGAGTCGGGGCCATTGGGCATTGCAAACTCCCAGAAATCAACCAAAAGCCGCGCTTTGAAAGGAAGCAAGGTGCTGGAGCCATCTCCCAACGGATAGCAGCGCAAGTTCAAGAGGTTTTCGAAGTACTTCTGCCTCGGATGACGGAAGTCCAGCTCGTCCATTAAGGATTTGAGAAGCTCAAAGACCACCGAGCGGCAGGTTGTGGTGTCGCTGTCTTTGCCATAGAAGGGCTTGGTCACGCCCATGTCGTTCGATCCGAGAGTGACCAATTTGAGGGAGACTGTGGTCCATACGTCGTGGAAAGATGCATCTTCCCTGTTGACCATTGACTGTGCCCGCTCGTTCAGCCTTGCTGTGCGCTCTGCGAACGGCACCTTCATCGCCTCCGCAGCATGGTCAATAAGTCTCTTCCGCATCATGATCCTGTAAGACACAACAGTGAGACCACTTGTCGGACATGCGCGGGAAGTGGGTTGCGTGGAGTGCTTACCATACTCTGTCGGAGTCTGGGCTCAGCGTCTCTCCCTGCCGCTCAAAGACTTGCTGGGCAAGCCTGTTGATTTCGTCCTTATATCCGCGGTTGAACGCATGGCGGAGCACTGAGAAGAAGACCCATACCCAGTACAAGAGGTACTGCTTGACTTCGTCGCACTCAATCCACCTCAGGATGTCCTTCGAGCGCAGGCCGAGCTGCCTTTCCCAGAGCTCCATGAGCCTCGGTCCGTGGAAAGGAAGCTGGAATTCAGGTTCGCCTTCGCGACGAGCCGCGGCGCGCGTCTCGCGGCGTTGTGGCGCTGGCGTCGGTGCGGGCGCGGTAGTGGGTTGACCGTCTGTCATCTTCGCAGTTGAGTGGGCGTGCAGTCAGAAATAGTACCGGATGCCTTTGTAACTTAGTAGGAGTGTAGGGTTGTGGATGGTCGTGCGTACACGATGGCGGGGCGGAGGTGCGTTGCTGGTTGGAGGGCGCTGCGCGTGCTGAGTTTGGTACCGCTTGTTGGTGTTAAATGTTGGGTCAATCGAGCGGCGGAGAAGGCGGGCGAATGCCCGTGCAAACGACTTCTATATTCACGGTTCTGTCGGCGTCGTGGCAACAGGATGCCTCTGGGCATGACGCCATCCCTGACAGGCGCGGTGAAGCAGCCCATTCTGCGCCGCATCTTCCAGTACAATCCAGCTCGGTGGTGCAGGTGCGGCCCGTTTTTGCTGCTCATACATTAAATCCCAAAGCATACTCTTTCTACTTGCGCCGTCAACTGCGGAAGCACCCTGAACACCCCCTTTCCGCCATTCCAGAAGCGTCACACGAACCACATCGCTGGATTTTTTTTTTTTCAGATATTCCTACATGTTTCTAGATAAACTATGAAGTTTATAGTCTGCATGTCCATATTGAATATTTAATTAACTGCAAGCCACCTGGCCCCGTCAGAGCCACTACACGCCCTCAGACAGTTGCAAGGAAGTAAGGTACGCTTAGCTCCGTTCACAGAAGACAACACCATAGCATTTGCTATGATGAACAGCTGCGACACTGCCCAAGCCGCAGATACGAATTGTCCAGCTTGCGCAACAATCGCCCACCCAGGACAATTTTACAAACAAGCCCGGCCAACCATCTCAGGATGAAGCACTCTGCTGTTCATCCTGGCTGCAAATATGGAACATGTCTTTCAACTTTGTGATGGCTTGCTGGTTGGTCATTGGTAAGATGCTCTCAAACAAGGGTTATCTCATCCGCCTTGTCCTCAACCCACGTAAAAGCTTCCCCATACATGATGCCTTCGACGTAACAACCTCCAACAACCTTGTAAGTATGTGGTTCTCCAACCTTCCGCATCAGGACTGGAACAGAACATCCGTGAAGCACAGCAATGCTGTCGCCAGGCTCGGCGAGCCGAGGGAACAGTCCGAGGCTGCTTGCTGCTGTTCTCCCCAAAGTTTTGAACGCCGCAGTATCACAGAGACCCTTTATCTCAAGTGCGAACTGAGGATCGGAGTAAGGTCTGTGTGTCTCAATCTCCTCCAATTGGCCCGGAAAGGCGTTGTTTCGCTGCTCCAAAAGGGTTTCGAGACCACGAATGTAGTGTTCCAAAGAGCACGGACGCTTATATCCGGATGATTTGGCCCCAATGAAAACTCTCACGACGTCAGCCTGAGCCAAGGCAAGGGCGTCTCCCGCTTGCTCTATTGCGTTTTGCACACTGGCGACAATCTCCAGCACTCCGAATTCAAAAGGGGGACATAATGTGGATATCGAACCGATTACTTTTCCCCGGACAAGGAGCCTATCTGTAGAATCAGCCGTGACTTTGACTGTTTGACTCTTGTGAAGACTTTGTTTCGATGCATGCCACAAGTTTTCATCCCCATAATGGTTCGCCAAGTTCGAACGTTCGGCACGGCCTATGATCCAGTGGGGAATCCAAGACGGGATATTTCCTGTCGTCGGGCTGTGCAGAACCCCAACGCAAAAGTCTAGAATGTCGAGAGAACGGGTGTCTTCAATCATGTGTCTTGTGAAACACATATACGCTTGTGCTGTGGTGATGTTGTAACTGGGTTTGAATGAAAGAGGTATGTAAAGGCCAAGGTAGCCATAGATCGTGTCCTTGGGATCGGTCGCACAGAATTCGGCTCTATGAAAGGAGTTGATAGCGCACAGAAGGTCTAAAGGACTCCACACTCGATTCTCGTTGCGGTACACAATGGAAGTTTCCCGATGGAGGAATAGATTGAGAGCCCTCTTCCAGGAGAGCTTTGTATTATTCGATTTGTTTCGAACAACAACTGGGACCAGCAGGAGAAAAATGGCGTCCCAGTTAAGTTTTGTTTTGCCTACAATCATTACAATCGATTGAGACAAAGTTAGCTCTTGCACAATCCATGTCCGGGAAAACAGTGGCCGGCGGATGATGCTATCTAATGCTGCTTCGTATGCGGGTCCGCTGGGATAGACGTCGGGAGACTCGTGATAACCCCGGATGTATTCCAGTACTACGTTCCCCCGTGATTCAAAGAGAGACTGCACCTGTCCCAAGAGCTTCTTGACTTCGTCGGTATGGCGGTCTTCCAGTCCGAGCCAGACAATCGTGCGACAGGAAGTTGTGAAAACCCTGCCCATCAAGGACACCTGGTGGCCGCGTTCATCCTTGTCGTCCTGGTTGATGCAGATTTGATCCAGCCAGAGGAGGCCGGTCTCGGATCTCTGAATCAAGTGAGGAAGCGCCTCGAAGACACTTTTCGTTATTGCGATATCCTTCGCGTCCTCTACGGGCAAGCTGAAGGATCTGGCTGTATTCCCCCAAGCGTACGAGACTGTCTCAAAGGGCGGCGCGTTGTTGAGTGAGACGTGAACAAGGCTGAATGACCAGCGTCGCAGTCCCCCGCGCCGCGACGGGGAATCGACGCGCTTCGTGACCTTCAGCAGGCGTATGTGGCTTTCACTCTCGAGAGGGTGGTACGGATAGTAGGAGTCCGGGGTCATGTTGGCCGGTTTGCCTTGGACTGCAAAGTGTTCGAAAAGCGCGAGGTTGTTGAGAAGCTGCGGGGCTGGAGGGTTTCGACTTGGCCGAGCTGACATGCAGTGGCAGAGGAAGACCTGGCCAATGAACGCAACTGGAGGCAGTGATAGGTCGGATGCAACCAACCCTGCGACGTGTGAAGACCTCGCCCATCTTTGTCAAAATACCTAACAGCCTTGGCATATGAACTTCGCACGACTTACTTACCTTTTCAAGTTATTTGCTTCTAAATTCAGAGAGGTAGTTTGGCGTCAGTACCTTCAGCGCGGCTAGGATGGTCTTCGTCTCTATGACTATCACCAGGAAGGACTGCGACAAGGACCAACAATCTACACTCGCAGCATCCAGGTACCCAGAATCCCCCCGACCCAGCAGCCAACCACCGAAGTTCAGGCGCAGACACCACGCGCCTGACGCTCGCCCGTCGCAAGGCCCGACCCTCCGGTGCCTCCGTCCAGGCGGAAAGCGGCAGTCAGCGGCGGGAACGGAGGCACCAGCACCCACCGCAGCCAGCTCTCACGTCGTTGCAAGGCGACCCGTGTTTCTCCGGGCCGCCAGCAATTCTTCCGGTTGGCACGCAGCTCCTGTTTCCCGCTTACAGGCTGTTTGAGGGCGTGCCGCAGGTATATGCCGGGATCGCCAATCAGCGGCTGCGTTTGGGCGAGCAGGCACGCCTTGTCAGGACGCTCGCCTCCCAATCCGAATGCTCGGGTTGCTCGTTGGCGAAGGATTTCAATATGGCTGTGTTCCCTCTTCCATGGAAGGTCGCACCACCTCAATCTCGGGACGAATATGCACCATGCACGCGAGTAAAGGTTTTCTGCAGAGCGAATACAAATGTGGTTTGCTTTTCTTTCCTGGTCTCTATTTGGGCGGCGCGCGCCCTGAGCTCTCTCTCGATGGTTGGAAGCAGATGTGCTGCTGCTGGGGGTATGCTACGCTGGAAAAGTAAAAAAGGAAAGTGTGAACAGGAAAAAACAAATGAACGCCGCGCCATGCTAGGAGAAAATGGGTGTATAAACTTATCGAAAAGGTGTAGTGGGGAAGAGTGGGGACTGGGAAGGCGGCGATGGCCGCCGTTCCCATGAAGAAGCGAAAATGTGCAGAAGAATTCCAAAAAAAAGTGTATATACAGACTGGGTCAGCAACAATGACTTTTCTCCCCTGTAGAAGGGCCCAAGATGGCCTCTCAGCAACAACCAATTATCCACAGCCACCGAAATATCCACCGAATGTGCGCGCACGTACTTCGTCGAACTGCTGCCTCCGCTTTTTTGCAAAATCAGGAAACATCAAGTCATCATTCCTCATCAGCGGGCAAAGTGATTTGCTCTCTTAGTACGTAAACGCCTCCTCGATGAAGTCAATGCTGCCCTCATCCACCCTCGAGCGCACTGCCGTCCGCACGCCGTCCGAGAAGGCGCCAGCACCACACACTGTGACGGCGACGGCGCCAATGCGCTCCGAGACCTCGCGATCGATGATGGTCTGGACGTCGCAGCGCCCGGGGAACATCTGGACGGAGCCCGACGTGCTGTTGATCTCGGAGTGGTTTTTGGGGCGGGTGATGAAGAGGAGGATCTTGAGCACCTCGCGGCGGCCCGGCATGCGCAGGATCTCGTCCATCCAGGGGCGCACCCACTCCAGGCACTCCGTGTTCGGGATGCTCCAGACGAGGACCACCTTGCGCGCCGCGACCGTGCCGCCGTGGTAGCCGGCCACGAGGTGGCGGACGAAGGACGTTTGGTGCGTGATGCCGACGCCGGCCGCGAAGAGGATGCACGTGCCGTAGCTGTCGAGCGACTCGTGGCCGCCGTACGGGCCCTCGACCATGCCGTAGGTGGAGAGGATGCCCATTGGCTGCTTGCTGGCGCGGTCGTACATCTTGCGGGTGAAGCCTTCACGCGCACGGCAGACCAGCGAGATGCTGCGCATCTTCTGGTTCGGCCGGGTGAGGTCATGGGCGGGGTTGGTCGTGGGAAGGCCGAGCTTCTCGTCCTCGACCGACCCCGGCATCGAGTGGTGGTGCGGGCTGGCCCAGGCGACGGAGAAGGGGTGCGAGGCCCAGCCGGAGAGCGACGGCACGTAGAGGTGGACGTGCGAGCCGCAGCGGTGGTTCCACTCACGCACCAGGTCGATGGTGACGCGGCACGCGTCGTTCGGGAGGGCTTCGATGGTGACCTTGGACATGCCGCGGCGCATGCTGACGTTGTACCTGGCGCACTTCCACGTGCGGATGAGCCACTCGATGATCCACAGGGCAAGGCAGAGCTTCATCCAGGGGAGCTGGGGGAGCGCGTGCAGGTCAATGTGCACCCAGGCGCCAACAATGGCAAAAGCAACCATCAGACGGTGGATGTTGATGAAAGTCTCGTAGAAGGCGTGGCGCAGAGGCGACCAGGCCTGGATACCAAGAATGGTGAAAGCGGCGGTGCCCACCATGCCCCAGGTGTAGGACGGCTCCTTGGCAAGGCTGTCGCCAATGCCCTTCCATTGGCCAACGTTGTAGGTGTTGATCATCCAGCAGAGCGTGTGGACCAGGGTCTCGGCGATGACGATGCGGGCGGCCCAGCGGTGGAGAAGGTTGAAGGTGTCGTAGCTCACGTGAAGCATCCAGATCAGCGGGTTGTTGCGCAGGGCGAACAGGATGGTCGGGATGAGGTTGAGGGCGGCGAGGGTGCCGGATCTGCCACGGAGAGCGGCGACGACGGAGGCAGACTCCTCACGGGACCATGGCAGGCACAGGCAGTAGGCGACATTGCTGGCACCGTAGGTGACGAGGATCAGCATGTGGAAGCGCGATGGAAGCGTGCCAATGCTGACGGCAGAGGACAGGCGGATCTCCTCGTTGTGGCGCTTCTTCCAGAGCGGGGCGTAGATGATGTGCTTCTTGAGCCAGGGAACAATGTTGGTTTGGTTGTGACGCCAGTAGATTTGCCTGTGAGCGGTGCCCATGGTCGAGACATGTCGCAGGTGAGAGTTGTACATGCGCATGACGCGGAGGATAAGGGTCATGCCCAGGATGGAGCAGAAGGAAACGAGAAGCACGTCGACCCAGAGGAAGTTGCCAGTCTGGTCGACGCCAGTGAGGCCGTGGGAGAAGGCGAAGGGGTCCTTGTCGAGGTCGACATACTCGGAGAGGCCGCGCTTGACGGCGCCGGACCAGGAGTTCTGTTGCATGGCGCCAGGCGATGCTGTGGGAGGGCTTGGTTGCTGTGGAATGGACGAAGGAACCCGGAACTCGTGGCTACGCGTCGGACCGTGTCGCAGTAGGGGTTGCCGAGATCCTGAGGCCCTGGGTCCTGGTAATGAATGTGGTAGTCAGAACGCACCAGGCGTTGGTGGATACGAATGAGGGTGTTGGGGTCAGCCAGGGAGGGAGAGTTGGCAGCGCGGGCAAGTGTCTGGGCGGAGGAGTGGCCGTGAAACACTGATTGGGACAATGGCTATCTATGTCTATTGAGAAACATGACAATGCTGGTGTCTCGGGCCTGGTGACGCTGCGGGGTCCGGAGACGGGTGAGTGAAGCAGCAGGCGGCGTCAGGTGAGGGTGGGCTGTCGGGGAGTGGCAGGGCGCGTGGAGGGATTGGCGGCAGGGCAGTCGACGGGAGATATCCAAGAGCCGGGGGGATTGCGATCGCCGGGTGATGTCAAGTCAGGGACTGAGTCGGGCCTTAGGAGGACAGCAAGAGGGAAAGTCACCAGCGGCCGGCGTGTGGTGGAGTGCGAAAAACGTGGTCGAGCACAAACGAGGGCAGAAACGACCGTGAAGTTTCAGAAACGAAGAGGAAACGAGGCACCTGGTCTGGAGAAGAGGCCGAACAGAAGGGGAGAAAGGAGGGCGGGCCTGGGTGTTTATGGGCGCAGGCGCTGGTCGGTGCAGCATGGAGCACGCAGAGCCAATCACCCGGCCAATACCGCGCGCCCTGATGCATTGCAGAGCCGCCGCGCCACAGCAGCTGCGTGTGGGTTTCATGGACTCCCCTTGTCGTACCACCCTCGCGCGACCGTGCGGGCAGCAGGACGCTCACGCCATGCGGCTTCTGGAAGAGAAAGGAGCACGCTGGCTGGCCGCGATCTGCTGCAGCGTCCGGCGCGCTGGAAGCAGAGCGGCGGCAGCCTATCGCTACCCGCAGCGCCGGCCGCCTGAAACCGCCGCCGGCTAGCGCTGCGCGGCGTACCTGCAGCTGCGCGCCCCGCCAGCCAATGCCCGCCCGCGCCGCCCTCGCCGCCTCAGCCACGAACTTGGCCCGCAAGAGCCGCTCGCTCCGGCGACGGTGACAGCTGCCAGCCGGCTGGACAAAAACACTCGCCCCTCCGCGCCGCACCGCCGCCGTCCAGCCCAGCCCGCTCGGCCAGTCCCCCGCCGAGTGCCCCTCTCTGCCGCTGGCCGCGCCCGCGCTGCCTCCGACGCGACGCAGCGCGCGCGCAAGCGTGAAACACGCCGACGAGAAAAATTCCGTTCCTGGCGCCGCCCCTGCGTCGATCCAGCGCGCTGCAGCTCTCCCTCCGCGCCCGCCTGCCACCGCGGGCGACAAGCCTTTTTGACGAAACAACTCTATCTGGCTGCGCGCGACCGCGGCCAGCACGCAGGCCGGCGTGCCCAGCGCCGCCGCAGGAGCGCGCCTGCTCCCCATCATCTCTCTTATCGGCCGCGGCATCTATGCGCGACGCTTATACGGGCGCCGCGCTGGAAGCGGAAGAGGGCGGTGGGACCCGCATGCCGGCAGCCCGCCCACGCTGGCCCTCGCTCGCGTTCCGAAACGCCTTTCCCTCTCCGCCAGCTGTCCGCCAGCGCCGCCAGCGCCGCCTGCCCGCCTGCCCAGCGTCGCCTGCCGCCCGCATGCGCTGCCAGCGCGACACTCGAGACAAGCCTTGGTCTGATCCCCGTCGCCTGCACCACCGCTGCCAGATTGGATGCCAAAATTGCCCGTCTTGGCTGGTCCTGCCGCCGGCGAGACCTACTTTCGGCGTCCCCGTCGCTCCACCAATCAGCCGCAGCCCCAGAGCCTCTCGCAGTCCTCGACGTGCTGGGATCCCGTGCATCCGCGTACGTGCGTACCGGCGCCCGCCGCTCCTGCAGAACCGCTGCCCGGCAGAGCAACACACATCTCTCCGCTGACCTGCAGAACACTGGAGCAGCACACGGGACCAGAACACTGGACCCGGCCGGACGCCAACGTCCCGTCCTTGCCGTGGTGCAGCGCGGGCGCCGGCATGCTGTCATCGCTTCAACACACGTCCACCAGCCAATCTCCCGTCCCACGGTAAACGCCCGCCATCGCGCCCCGCCGGGGTCCAAATCGACTCTTCAGACGTTCGACCTTGCCCGCGAGAAGGTTGCTGCCGGGGCCTCTTCGATATTAACAGCCGCCGCCCGTGCAGCCTGCGTTAAGCGCAACAGCCCTCCGCGGTCCAACGACGTCTAGCCGCAGCTCTGACCTCCAGCACTGGCGGCACCGGCACACCGCTCAACTGCCTCCAAGGCGTCAAGTGCCGTGGCCACACCACACCGCCCGCGCCGCATCCGCGCCCGTCGTCGCCCTGCTGTGCTGCTTGAAATGACGTCCCAGGGCCCTGCCGAATCTCCCCACCTTCTCTCCACCCGCCGGACCAGGCACCGCCCAGCCCGCGCCGATAAGGCAGATGGCCGTTGCACACCAAACAACGGGGGTGCCGGGTGAATTGATCTAGAGCAAGGGTGCATGAAGCTGCAAACACGATTAAAATTAGATGCACTCTCGCTTCGTCGGGCCATGCCCGTTTGGATCGCCGATGCGGATCGCTTGAGGGCTGCGTGTCTCAGCCTTTCGGGTGCTTCCGAGCCAGTGAACACCAAAACAATGGCGATATTTGGGGGCGTCGGCTGCCAATGCTGCCGCAATGACGGCCAAGAGAAATAAACATTCCAAGGTACACAGCTGCAAGCGAGGGCACGATTGACGCCGCGCCCACCACCTCCACGTGGAGGTGGTGTGAAGGTCAGTCAAGCCAGGCGGATCAGCGCGAGCGATCCTTCTTCCCTCCATTGCATCCGTCCTGCCCTGCTCCCACTCACCTGTCAATCTGCACACCCCGGTCTGCCTTCAAACGTCCTTCTGCACACCTCAGCGTTTGCGTCGCATGAGTGCTTGACGCTGCCTTCCGCGCACGCGTTTCAGGCACTCGGCCGACGAGAGATCGTCCGAACGTCGGATTTATCTGGAGAGCTTTCTTGCAAGTGCGGGCTTACTGATTGTGTGGTCAGCACGCGGCCGTCAACATCTGCCGCCGGCGATTCCCGCCAGCGAAACACCTACCCACAGAAACAGACATTCCCCGGTTTCAATGGAAATAACTCGCTCTGAAACCACTATAGCATGGAAGCTTGTTTCCTTATGCCATCAGTCTTTGCGTTCTCATGTTCCACCGTTCGATGTCTCTGCACACTCATGTCACTACGCGCATTATCATGAAGGTGAACACCTGTGCTTCTTCTTTCTTCGTCCGGCTATAAATAGCCGGGTCTAGCAACTGACGAGGCACAGATTTGCATACGACCTGTCGACGAGGGGATCTCCGTACCGCGTACCGCGAGATTGATTGACCCACTTCGTTAGGAATTGGCGAAGAGACCGACCGCAAACAACACCGACTTACCCGTTCTGTGGATTTTGGTCAAGAGCTCGCTTATACTCGATACGAGTGTCCCGTCCATCTGCGGCACTGTGGGCGTCGAACACTCGAGAAGTGTCCTCCTTTTTGCGATTTTCCTGCGTGGGATGTCCGGAAACGGCGCCACCTCCTTATGTATGGAGTGCGCCACCACTGAGTGTTGACTAGTCGCTTTTGCTCGCTTAGACATTGGACAACAGAACGGCGGTATATCGATAGTAGGTATGCATCCCGTAGAGAGCTGAGGTCGTGGCTAGCACATACAAAGCTGAGGCATCTTCACTGCCACGATAACAGCCTAGCTGATAGAAAGAGCTTCGACCGAAGTCAGTTGATCGACGTAGATATGTACCAGTGCATGTGCAAAGTTGCCAGCATACTCTTCGTCGCCATTCGGTGCAGTGAACACAATCAGGGGCAAAAAGAAACCACATCCACCCAGACTCCACCCTATGTGATCCAACCCAACCTGATGCCGCAGAACTCCATGACCAGCCCCTCCCACAGGAACTTTCCTCTCTCATCCCCTACCCGGCGGGGCCAGGACTCCACATCCCGCACCAGCGCCTCCATCTCCTCCCTCTCCAGGTCCTCCAATGGTTTGATGGTCGTCCGCACCGCCACGACTGCTGCGTCTGACCTGGGCAGGCGGCGGTAAGTGTGGACTTCTTTGCGCACCATCATATGCTCTAGCAGCAAACGCCGGCCAGGGAACAAGTCCTTGCTCTCCTCCACAAATAGCATGTCGACGAGGTTGACAGTGTGGCAGCTGCGAGAATTGGATGAAGTGCCTGACTCTGTCGGCATGGCGAGACTGATTAGACGTCAGCTGCTCCAATATGTGATGAGTTGCTTGTGACTTACACAGGCACTCCTTCACCGTCGCCGCTGTCGATGCTGACCGGCAGGTAGAAGCCGGAAGAGTCGGTGGGCGGTTTGTTCATAACCGCAGCCAGGCGCCAACCGGAAGGGCAGAGGGCCGCAGCCGCGACGCTGCAGACCAGTGTTAGCAATTCAGGCGCCACACAGATACATACACGCCAGCGGTCGATGCATCCAAGCTCGCACACTCACAGTCTCCACCCTCCATCCCCGTCGCCCCTGACAAACACCCCAAAGTCCTCCAACACCAACCTCGCCACCGCCTCCAGCGGATGCACTGCACCACCTCCTCCCTCAGCTCCACGCACGCCGCCTTATCCCTGAGTTGCCGTGATGGCGGATCGATATCATGGGTGATATGTGTCTGATTCGCTATCAAATCCTACCGGAGTAGGATAACTATATATGCTCCTACCTAGGGGGCAGGAGCTACGTCTGGGAATCCAGATGGATCCGGATACCTATTATCCAGATCCATCTAGATAAACCATGACATGCCGTACCCATGGCGCACTATCAGCCTGCCTGTCTGCCGAAGTTGCAAGACCCCTGTTGGTCTCTTGCAGTTCGTGGGTAAAGGTGTATGTAAAATGCGCCGGGTTGAATTGGCCGTCCTGACCTCCAGGGGAATATTGTGCGAATTGAGGACCCTGTTGGGATATTCCCGCATTGTTACCAAGACCTCGCTGGTCATCTACCACCTCGCCTCCAGGATGGTAGACATCAGGCAGAGACACACTCGAAGCTATTGGTGGTCCAATGTTGGCGTAGGCGTTGGTCATCATGTGCGATGTGGACAACCGGTGGACCTGCCCTCTGTGTTGGTATGTTCTGGGACTCGTGCCGGGTCTCTGTCCGCTTCTTGATGTGCGCGACGGGATGTAGCTGTCAATGCGATCGTTTACAGGTTTGGAATGACCAGTCTGAGATGATTGATGAGCTGGTGGTGTTTTTGGCTTGCCTGAGAGCTGGTTAGCACAGAAAATATAGTGCTGAGTAACGCTAGTAGTGAATCTTACCGATCGACTGAAGGTTTTGGAACCAATTCTTCCGCTTATCACGTCCATCGCGATTTTTGGGCGGGCGACCAGGGTCGCCTGCTTGCTGGCCACTCATGGATGGTTTCGGAAAGGTGAGATGTGAGATGTGAGATGTGGAAAGTTTGTAGGTAGCCTGAATAGGTGACGTAGAGTGAGGAGTGGTATTTATGCGTAATCGAAATTCTAAGCTAGGAAGCTGGTGCGAGAGCGTACCTTCCTTCAACACCCGTAGTTGCCCACCATAAGGCCCCAGCTCCTTCCCGTCCTTGCGATTACCCAGCACCTATGATTGTCCACCGCGCGCGCGGACAATCCAATCTCCAGCTCTTTCCCGCCCGTAATTACGATTGCACAGCACCTGTAATTGTCCACCGCGCGCGGGCAATTGAATCTCCAGCTCCTTCCCGTCCTTGCGATTGCCTAGCACCTGTGATTGTCCACCGCGCGTGCGGGCAATCGAATTTCCAGCTCTTGGAGGTAGTAGTGGGGGAAGGAGACGGCGGCGGCACGGTCGGGGGAGGAGTCGGCTGGGGAGACGGGGCTGCTGCTGGGGCGGGGCCAGCATGTTAGGGCGTCGTCGTCGTCGGCGGCGGCGTCTCTGGGATTGAGGCGGGGGAGCGGTTGGAGCTCGATGTCGGGGGTGCGGGTGCGGATGCAGGCGGGCTCGTCGTCGAGGGGGAGCCTGATGATGCGGTACACGATGAAGGCGATGTAGCTGGCCGTAAGCGCCCAGATGGCGCCGGCGATGGTGAGCGGAATTGCGGTGGACGCTTTCATGAGCTGCTGGGGGTTGAGCTCGGTGTTTCGGTGGCGCAGAGGTGTGGAGGTTTGCTCGGTGTGGAAGCGCGGCGGCGAGGAATATAAAAGCGCAGTGGTCGCAGGTGTTGAGGTATCCGGCGCGTGCGCTGCCTCCAGGTCAAGTGCTGGCTCTCAAAGAAAGCACCATCGCGACGTCGCTGTAGATAGTCTGCTGCTCCATCTTCAATCGATAGAACCAGCTTAGCTCTAATGATCATGCAGCATCCAGTTGCAACTGTCACAACCCACGTGGCGCTCCGGTCCCGCAAGACTGGGCTGGATTGCAAAAATCCCTCTCGCTGCTGCCCATTGCAAAGTACATGCCGCCTCGCCTGCAAAAACATCTGGTATGCAATTCAACTGGCTGTAACTCGCGTAAAGCACCCAGTTGCAGCCGTCGCAATCATAGTACGCTCTCAATCGGTAGAAGTGCGCGTGATCCTCGCTCTGTCAGTTCATTCAGATATTCCGCTTGACTGCCACGCCGTCCCAGTGGGTCCTCCACATCAACAACACGCGCTGCAAGTCATGTTGGACATCATACTGTGTTGATGCAAAGATGTTTTGTGGTTATTTTTGCGTCGAAAAGCGAGGCCGCGAGGGTGGATCAGCGGGGTCTGCGCAAGATCGTTGGCATACTCAGCACACCCTTTGCTTCGGAGTCGTATGCTAGACCTAAATATACTATGGTGCTTTTGAATATTCATGACGGTGGCCTCTAAGCTTAAGATGGTGTAGTTCTTTAATGCTCGTGAAGTGTTTCGTCTTGGCCCCCGCACGTCGCGCTGAGCACCACACTCACAAGGATGCGCTAGATTGCAATAGCAACCCTTATGGATACCAGATGTGGTGGGTAGTTCTGCTACAATGAGCCTTCATGTGTCAGCTGCCATGCTGGAAATCAGGGTCCATGTGCTCATCCGACCCATAAATATCCGTCCCTTCTGCCACCATCACCTCTCCTTCTTTCCTCCACACAGCATCCAGACAAGAAGATCTTCTTCATCGCCCACTTGAAAGGAAGCTCTTTGGCATTGGCATCGCCTCCGCCTTATCGTCGAACCCCCTTCGCCAATTTCATCAAGTACCCCCGGGTCCTTCGTCGCCGTTCCAAAATGACCGCCGACACCACTCCAGCCCCGACCGCCGAGGGCTCTGCTCCCCCGTCCAACGGCAATGACTCTGCCCGCGTTGCTTCCCCTACGTCCCTCAACGACCGCGAGATCAACATCATCACGGCTATGCTCCGTGCCATGGTCCAGCCTCCGCAGGTGAGTCGATTTATTCCTTTATTTTGCAGCAAGTGGGTGAAGAATATTCCAATCGCCTGGTTTTCCTCACATTGATATTGATCCGTCCTTCCATTCATCGCTTTACATTGATGACATATTCTCCTCACCTACCAAGTTATTACATTCATCCTCCCTTCACCTCGTCCATCATTCCATGATATATATCATGTCAACCACAATTAATCCATCACTTGTTTCGGTTCTTAAACAGCCCGAACTAACACAGTATCCAGGTCGACTTCCCCAAGACGGCCGAGCTCCTCAACATGACCAACAACGCCTCCGCCCGCAACGCCATCAACCGGATCCTGAAGCGCCTCGACGGCCCCGTCAACAACGCCATCTCCCCTCTCCCCGTCGAAGGCCAGGCCAAGACGCCTCACGCCCCCAAGACCCCCAAGGACCCCGCCGCCACCCCGGGCAGCGCCACGCCCAAGAAGCGCGGCCGCGGCAAGAAGGAGGACGGCGAGAACGCGAACGCGAACGACGCCGCCGCCGCCTCGTCCCCCGTCGCCGCCTCGCCCCCCGTCGCCGCCTCGCCCGGTGGTGACGACGACGCCGCCGACAACGTCGTCGAGGACGCCCCCAAGCCCAAGAAGCAGCGCAAGGAGCCGGCCAAGGACGAGGAGGCGGAGGGCGGCGCCGACGCCGCGGCCCCGAGCACGCCCAAGAAGCCGCGCGCCCGCAAGGCCGCTGCCGCCACGCCCAAGAAGAGCGTCGGCGCTGCCGAGGGCGGCGAGCCCGAGACGCCGACGCCGAAGAAGCGTGGCAGGCCGAGCAAGAAGGACAAGGAGGCCAAGGCTGCGGCTGAGGCGGCGAAGGTTGCGGGTGAGGTGGCGGAGGCGGAGGAGGGTGACGGCAAGGCCGGTGAGGCGGTTGCCGGTGCCGAGGAGAAGGAGGAGGAGGAGGGTGAGGGCGTCAAGGAGGAGGCGTCTGGCGCCGAGGCGGACGTGGAGAGCGATGGTGGGCCAGGCATCATGGTCAAGACTTCGATCGTTGGTAACCCGGTTGACAGCTTCTAAGTCGCCCGTCATCGTCTTGGATTGTGGCGCCATCTGGGACCATCCCGGCTATGCGTACGCGCTCTTGAGGTCCATGGGGTATGACTGGGCTGAGAGCGATCGGGTAGGGGTGCTAGTGTACCTGGTTAAGGGTTTCATCGGAGGGTCTATCGGTTCTTGGAAAGGATTGGGAGACGGAAATACAAGGAAATGGGGCGAAAGTTGAAAGGTGGTCTTGGTGCGTAGTCAGTAGATACCATAACAAGCAACGAGGCATCCCATTGACCTTGAAATACGCTCTCAATCAGTGATGAAATGAGTGGCAGCTATGACTCGGTCTCATTAAGGTGCTCTTGACTGAAGTGTTTGCACATTGTAGGCCATCAACCATCTAGCCGCAGGGCTACGAGCGCCCATCGTCTTGAGATGCATTCAAGACAAGCTGAGAGAAATAGAATCACCATACAAGCTCTTCCTTCACCGGAAAAGACGAACACGGCGTGAGTAGAGGTCAAGAATAGACAATATACCATCCTCTATCTAAGAAGCAAGAACCAAAAGCGGGAATCATAATGGAAAACGACAAGACCTCCGCCACACAAAGCAAGGACTGCACCTCTCAAAGCCTCACCACCCTCCCCTTCACCCTCCCCGTCCTCGCCGCAGCCCCGGGCGTCCCAGTCCCACTCCCCTCGGTCCCGCCCGACGCCCCAAGACCGCCGCCGGCAAAGCTCTCCTTGATCAGATCGGCGGCCCTCTCGGCGACGGCGTAGACGGTGGCGCTGGGGTGGCCGTTGACCTGGAAGGGCATGACGCCGGCGTCGACGACGCGCACGTTGGCCGTCTCGTAGACGCGCAGCCGGGGGTCGACGACGCCGCCTTGGGCGCGGGGCAGCATGCTGGTGGTGCCGACGGGGTGCCAGGCGCTGCGGAACTGGCCCTTGATCCAGACCTCCCACTCGTCGTCGCCGGCGTCGGGCGGCACGGTGGCGAGCCCGGGCGCGATCTCGTCCAGCACCGCGGACCCGTTGAGCGGCGCCAGCCCGTACAGCCGCCGCACGAAGCGCGCCGCCGCCACCGACGCGCGCGTGTCGTAGTCGAGCTGGAAGAAGTTGTTGTTGATGGCGAGCGCCGGCGTCGAGCCGTCCGTCGGCGCCGCCGCCGTCGTGATGTGCACGTTGCCGCGGCTGAAGGGCAGCGTCGACCACACCTCGCAGTCGAGGCGCGTGGGCTGGAACTCCAGGCCCTTGAGCAGCTCGAACGCGGTGATCTGCGCGTCGAAGATGCTGGCGTGCTGGATTTCGAGCAGCGGCAGCAGGTCTTCGGCGGACGTGGCGTTGTTGTTCTGCGACGCGATGGTGGCGGCGTAGTCGGGGAGGGCGGCGCGCACCTCCTCGGCGACGGTGGGCGCGTCTGAGCCGAAGACGTCGGTCACGTTGGCGTAGGCCACGTAGGCGGTTGTGCCGGTGAAGCCGGCGTCGGCGGCGGGCTCGAAGGTCAGGATGTTGTTGGCCTGGTCCATGAGGTGCTCGCCGACGCCGGGGAGGTAGACTTTGGTGTCGATGCCGAGCGACTGCAGGATCTGGGAGTTGCCCACGCCCGAGTACTCGAGGATCGAGGCGGAGCGGTAGGCGCCGGCGGCCACGATGACTTCGGCGGTTGCGTTGAGGGTTGCCGTCGTGCCGTCGGCCGCGGCGACTTCGACGCCCGCGGCGATGGCGTTGCCGTCTGCGTCGTCGCTCTCGGCCCACACGATGCGGAGGCAGGAGGTGTTGGTGAGCACGTCCAGATTCGTGCGGTCCGCCACCTGCTGGTAGTAGGCCGTGTTGGCGTCTTCTCGGACGTCCTGGTCGTTGACGTTCTGCTGCGTCCGCGGGTACGTGCTCAGGCCGCGCATGTTGCCGCCGTTCGGGTCGTCGATGCGCGGCATGCCGATCGACGCGTACGCCTCCTCGAGCTGGCTGAGGTACGTCTCGATCGACGCTTCGGCCGGCCAGCCCGTGTTGACAGGCCCATCCGTGCCGTGGAAGTCGGGGTCGTAGGTCAAGCCGCCGTCCGTCTGCCGCTCGTTCGGCGCCGTGATCTGCTCACTCTTCAGATAGTAGGGCCACAGTGCCTCCCAGTTCCAGCCCGTGTTGCCGGCTTTTTCCCAGTCGTCGATTTGGGACTGCTCCGCTCGGAGGTACACCCGTCCTGCCCTGGGTTAGCAAAACAGAGCTTGCGCAGGAAAGCCTTCGAGGTTGCAGCGCACCGTTGATGGCGCTCGATCCGCCGAGCGCCTTCCCAGCAGGAAGCGTTTGCGACCTTCCAGAAGCAAATCTTTCAGGCCCGGACGGGTAGTTCCAGTTTGCCGTCGTGGTGTCAGATCCCGCCTCAATGACGAGCACCGTAGCGTCTGCCAGCTCTGACAGGCGGCTCGCGACAGTCAACCCAGACGTGCCGCCGCCGCAGATGATGTAGTCATACGAGTCGAGGAGATCGGATCCCTGGGGCTGCGAGGGCTGTGATGTCTCCTGCGATCTGACGCCCGTGGACCAGAGAAGTAGGAGATATGAAAGAGTGGACCACATCTTCGAGCTCGGTGTTCAAAGATGATTTTGGAAAGGGAAGAGACGACCAACTGGTTAAAGAGAGACTCGGAGATGTTTGTTGAAGCTACTTTTGAAATCTGCAGCTCTTCTTCTTTTCAACCAAGCTGCCGGAGGCACACGGCTACCCATGCCTGAGAACGCGGAAGCAGTAAAGTGGGGGCGCATATTGCTTCTGCCGTAGCTAATTCTGGCATCGTGGGGTGCGTAGATGGTCCATGGGCTTTTCCGTCTTGGAGCCTCATCCAAGACTACAAATCAAGAAAACCTTCATTTCCTAAGGTTGTGGTACCCTGGCAGAAGATGTGGAAAGAAATAGTGAAGTAGTGTTCCGTGCAGGTCCGTGGGATGCGCCAACGAAGCTAAAGCAGAGCCATTGCAGGGCTGAGGTCGCCTTGGCCTTCGGGATAACAGTCGCCGATTACGGCTTCATTGCATTCCAGCAAGGAAAGCTCGCAGAAGAGCTGGCGTCATTGCTGCAAGCAAGATATCCATATTGCCGTACCTTGCTTTGGAAAACATATGGCTCACAAGCTGTCTCCGCCCTGCAGCAAGCGTTGAACGAAGCGCAAAGCTAACCAGAAGGGGCCGTTCTAGGGCAGTAGAACCGACCTCAAGATTGCAACTCCAGTGCGGACCTCGGCGATCCTGTAGACCGCAGGGATGTTCGGTCATTTGTTGAAGTTTGATAGATCGAAGCTGGCCATTTGGCTTCTCGAACGCCAAAGTTTCCGGGTTCTGCGTCGGGCAGGAACCATGAACAGATGTAGTGCGATCTTCTGGAACCGGCTGATCCAGCACCTAATCTGGTCGGGCTGGGGCCAGCGGATGTCAATCTCGTATTCCTGCTTTGGAAGTAGGCTCGAGGGATTTACTTTGAACACGTGCGATGGCGGATACGAGAGGAGTTGGAGACCAAGAATCAGGCACAACCTATGGCCGGTGGACAGGCCAAACCTGGATGCCGGGCTCGGATGAAGCATATCCGGCTATCGGCTACGCCTTACAGGGCGGCAGGGCGATCGAGCCGCGACACGACTATTTTTAACCATCGGCGTGAAACGTCCTTGGCAACGTCTTGTTTGTATATAGTGCGGCTCTCGGCCATAGCTTGCGAGTAAGATTTGCTCCGATGTGCACCCTAAATAAAGTCCGGTGGGGCACGTGCGCAGAGCGTAAAGCTCAGAAGCAAATATTGTGGGAAGCGAGGCCACTTCGCCCAATCCGAGAGATGCAATGCTGGCGGATACTCTGAAAGCCGGGGGAGGAACGGGCCGGGAAGGTCGGACGACCTCGGAATCCGACACCATAAATCAGACAAGTACCTTTCCTGATGCAGTGTGAATTTTTCGCCAGCATAGCATCCAGCTTGACGTTGCTGGATGTTGAGGCTGTGCCCGAGGTATGGGCCTTGCGTAGAACCAGAAAGGGCCTCAATCCTGTCGTTCTACGAGGGCCATTCGGAAAGTATTGCAACACGCGCATGCCTTCAGGGACAGCTGAAGCATTCGTCTGGACGCACATGTGCAGTAGAAGAAATACCAGTCCCATCCGGATAAATGTTTCAACTGCCCGAAGTAAGCTCGTTGCAGTAATTGTCGGACTGTCCTCGTGCGTGATCTCGGCATTTCAACCCGGCTTGCATTAATTCTCGAATACAGGGCTTGGGAACGTCTGCGATCTCAATCAGCTTATCCATACACGTGCTTTCCGTGAATAATATAGTAGCCCGTCATACCAACCATAGTGGGCGCCATCTAGGGGATGCATGAATAGACATGGCATGATATATCCAATGTAGTTCCAAAAGTTTGTTTTTCAAGCGGAGGTGAGTCCTTAAGTCTTCTCGAAACGTCGTAAATCATTCAACACATTCTACTCGGAGGTATTCATACTGGTGCAAAAACAGGCGCAGGAAGAAGTAGCCAGAAAGATGGAGAAGGATGGGGGTTCAGTGGTCCAGATATTGCGCAGCGAGAGATGCCCTAATAATCCACACATTACCTCTGAAACAACGCCCAAACCCCATCAAAAGGCACCCTCTCGCTCTGCCCCGTCTGTGAACTCTTCGTGCGGCGCGCACACGATTTCTCTTATCCGCTTCCCCAGATCCGACGCGGGACGGCCCCGGTCTTCGCCTGCATCGTCTTGCGAATCGCTGAAGTAGGAAGGCAGCTCCTTCGCTATGGACATATCGAAGGATTTGAGGCCTCTCAGGTACTTGGCCATGGGGGAGAGGAGGATCTCCTCCTGCCCTGGCTCCTGCGAACGGTACCACCACTCCATGCGTAGGCTCACGTGGCGCAACCCGGGCATCCTCCTCCGCGTCGCGACCTCGGCCCACAACTGGGTCCACCATTCCCCTGGGCTGCTCATGTAGCTCTCATCGCCAGCCCTGTGCGCCCAGAGCACCTGCAGCGATCTGATTGAGGCCAGGCGGTGGGGCAAGATGGTGCCTGCGAAGAGCACAAACGTCTGCGGATGATTGAAGTCGAAGACGTTGTCCTTGTACAGGATGTCGATGGCCTCGCAGTAGGCGCGGCGACACGACAGCAGCAAGGAGAGGCTGAGGGTCGACTGGGGCAGCGAGTGTCCGGCTATGGCGAAGGCTTTGCGGTCGGCACACGAATCCGGGTCATATGTCTTGTGGATGGTCTTGGAGCGGGTGGCGTAGCCGTCGAAAAAGACGTCCTCGCTGGCTTCCAGGCTGGTTGCGATGCAGCGGCGGCCGGCGTCTCCATCGCCGTCGTTGCAGACCACGTGGCCGACGCGGCGCGGCTTGAGCAGCAGGTGCAAGACGTTGCCACCGAGCACCTCGTGGAAGATGCGCAGGCGCAGCTCGGCCGGCAGCCTGAAGAGCGGCGATGCTGGCTGCGGGTCCAGCGGGCGGGCGGGTCCACACGCGGTCAGAGGCCGGGGGCGATGGTCAGGGCGAAGCGGCCGGGGTGCGTATTTCTTGTCCAGCCTTTCGTATTTTTCCTGGAGCTCGCGGCGCGTCACGCCCGGGTGGCTGGAGCGGCGGTGGGACGAGCCAAAGCAGCACTCGGCCACGATCACGGCCAGGATAATGGGGGTGAGCAGGCAGTACCCCATGGGCCGCACGACCTTGCGATACACCGGGCGGTACAAGAAGCGCTCGCGCCTCGAGGCCATGGCGGCGGGGCGGGAGTGGATTCAGCGCGCGGCGCGGAGCTCAGCTGCGCCATGGACAGCCGGGGGCGTAGTCGGGCAGCGCAGGTCGGGCGGGAGCAGCTGCGGAATCGGGCTTGCTGGAGGGTGGTGAGATGGGACGTCAGGCGAGAAGAAACACGCATATACATGCGTCTGGTTCCCTTGCGCTGATCGTTCCCCGTTGCGGGGTAGGCGGCCGTTGACTAACGCTGCACCCCGCCCGTCTCAGCCTAGGCGCATGCGCTTTTGTTGAAGAAAGCCTCACGCAGGACCAGCCAGGCGAGCAGGCCGCATCGCGAGGCGCGATTTCGTCTGCACGGGCGGCCAGCGCCTTGCGTTTCGCGCGCAGACTTCACTTGCCCGGCCGCCGTAGATTCACCGCAGCCGCAGCCGCAGCCACATCACGTCACTGTCTCTGCTCTCCATTCCATTGCTCTGCGTGGCCAGCAGCTTGCCGGGCTCTATCTTTCTCCCCGCGTCCCTGGATCTTCCAGCAGCCCTGGCCCCAACGGCCCCCGCCCTCCTCGCTCAGCCCTCCTTGGCCGGCACGTTCTCCTCGTCGCCGGACTTGCCCTCCGAGCTCCCGGGCTTGGTCCCCTCAATCTCCAAGCCCTCCTCTCTCAACGCATTTTGCTGCGTCTCGTCCAGCTCGTCCAGGTCGAGCGTCATCTTCGGTCCCGTGAACCTGTGTGGCCTGTTAGCATCCGCCTTTGCGCCCTGGGAAGACAGCAACTCACCACTTCCTCGCGTCAATGAAGTAATACCCCAGGCTCCCCAGCCAGACGACACTGTTCACCACCACCGTGTAGTTCATCGAATCCGCCGTCGGGTTCGGCCCGCCGACCGGGAACATGGACAGCAGGATGCCAAACACCAGGAACACAATCGCCGTCCACCCCAGCGGCGCGCTGAACCTGCCAGTGTAGAACGGGCCCGGCTTGAACTTCTTCTGGCCCCAGACGAGACGGCAGAAGATGGGCGTGCCCCACGCCAGGTTGTTGGCCGCCACCGCGAGCGAGAAGACGGCCGAGGCCGCCGCGCTGCCGATGAGCGTCAGCAGGCCCAGGATGGCCGCCAGGAAGACGCAGCCCCAGACGGCCCGCAGCGGGATGTACCCGAACGTCTTGCTGATGGGCCGGAAGAAGGACGAGAAGGGCAGCGCGCCGTCGCGCGAGAACGCCCAGGACTGCCGCGACGCCGCGACGGTGATGGACAGGCCCATCAGGAACTGGACGATGAACATGAGCGTCATGAAGCCCATCGCGCCCTTCTTGCCCAGCGCATCGTAGTAGATCTGCGCCATGGGCTGGCCGTACGCCGAGCCGACGAGGCTCTCGAGGTCTGTGGACATGCAGGCCGCCAGCACGATGCAGATGATCCAGCCGAAGAGCCAGCAGCTGCCGATCGACATGAGGATGCCGTAGGGCACGGCTTTGGTGGCGTTGGCCGCCTCCTCGCTCATGTGCACGCACGAGTCGAACGCGCCGATGGTCCAGATGGGCGAAAGCCAGCTGAGCATGAATGTCCACCCCGTCGGCCATGTCGTCAAGTTTGACGTCTCCCCGAAGATGTACTTGGCGTCGTTCCTCTGGTCGCCCCTGCCGATGGGTAGTGCGATAACGGTGGCGGCAATGAGGACGAAGTTCGCCACGACGAAGACAGTCTGCAGCTTACCCATGATCTTGGAGAGCGTGGAGGCGAGGATCCCATGGCAGAGTACAGCGCCCAAGAAGACAGCGTAGATGACCCCGTTGGAAGGCTCCCAGTTGCCGTCTCTCGCGATCACGACCACGGATGTCAGCATGAGCGAGAAGCCGTAGTCAATGGAGCAGAGGCCTCCAACAAGTCCCAGGGTGTTGCTGTAGCCGACAAGAAAGCTGAGCGCGTTGCGAGTCTTGGGCGAGGCGAAATAGTGCGTCCACCAGTAGAGACCACCAGATGTTGGCATCGCAGAGCCTAAATCCGCCATGGCAAGGCCGACGACAAAGATGAACGCGCTGGCGACAAACCATCCCCATACTAAACCGGCGGGCCCTGCGGGAATGCTGTAAGCGAGCGTGCTCGCAATGGAGGGCAGCAACCCCATGATGGAAAAGGCAATGCCGAAGACCTCGATGAGCGTGAAGTTGCGGCGAAGTTCCTGCTTGTAACCAAGGCTTGCTGTGTCATTGCATCAGCGATTGTCTTCCAACAGACATGGGGTGAGAACAAACGTACCCAGGACGGCGGCGTCCTCATTGCTAGCCAGGCCATCCGCCACAGCCACCGACGAGGCCCGTCGTTCCTTGTCCGGCACTGGTTCAGCCATTGCGTCGGCGTTCGTCCGAAGCACGCGCAAGAAGACGGACGAGCAAACGAAAAAGGAGGAAGCGACGTCTAAGGCCTGCGATGCAGCAGGATGCGTCGGGTTGCGGCAGCTTACCCTTGCCGCGTTATGTAGGGAAAGCTGCCTCCCCACCCTTCGGGCTCGGATCCGCTATCAAGCATGGCGCCCTATTAGCTCCGTTCGCGCGCAACCGGGGGGCGCAATTTACAGGGCTGATAAGCGTTACAGGCGCTGAGCTGAGGTCAGATAGGTAAGGAGCGGGAGGATGTTTTGGCTCCGCGGGTTGCGCAGCCAAGCTCTACCAAGCTCAAAGAGGGGAAACGAGGGAGAAGCGGCACGCGGGCTGTCGCATGCGCATGCCTGCTCGGGTTGTAGCACCGTGGATGCAAGAGATTCGCCCTGACGCCTTCCAGCCACCTGGTCGGGGATTTCCGACCTGCACGCCGTCCCATTGGCAGGTGCGAGGACGCGTCGGCGATGTTGGAGATACGGACGCGTTGGCAGGACGAGCTTATCAGTGCCGTTCTCCACACCAGACCCCAGACGTCGAACGGGCGGCCTGAGCGTCATCACTAGCGTCCACTCTCGCGTCGACTCTCCCGCTTCAGCTAGAGATATTCCACGTGATGATTGTTGCCATCTTAGATTCTACCTACGGTAAGAGAACTACGTACAGCAACGATTCTCGCTCAAGTCACGTAAACTCTACTGCTCAGCCCAACCTATTCCAACAGCGCTGCAGCCGACAGTCAGCGCGGGGAGGAAAAGCCCTGAGCAATTAGCGCATTTATCTGGACGTAAAGGTCACTTGGAATATGTATGTGCCAAAACGATTTGGGCGAATGCTTCAAATCTCCACACAATAGTATTGGATATGCCGGCCTTCGGCGTCAGCATCTTTTCGTAGGTCGCACTGCGTCTTGGAACCTGAGACACGGTTTCGAACGATAGAAGCACCTCGAAATCATCAGGCGACTTCCGTCACATCGATAGCGGTATTTCTCCTCGAACGCCATCATTCATTCCTCAACTCTTAGAAAATTTTCAGAAAAAGCCAAGCAGGCTACTACCTCATCCCTCAAAGCGACGCCTTCGACAACACCTTCCCCCCATCCAGCACGACCGTATCCCCATTCACGTGTCCCGACGCCCTGCTGCTCAAATACACCACCGCCGCGGCGATATCCTCCGGCTGTCCCAACCTGCCGTTCGGGTTGCTCTCCGCCAGCTTCTGCTGGCCGCCCACCGCCTCCATCAGCCCGTTGGCCATCTTCGACGGGAAGAAGCCGGGCGCGATGCCGTTGACGAGGATGTGGCGGGGGCCAAGCTCGATGGCGAGGTTGCGGGCGAGGTGCAGCACCGCCGCCTTCGAGGCCGAGTAGGCGGGCGTCGAGTTGGCGCCGGTCGTGCCGATGCCGATGCCCGCGACCGAGCCGGTGACGATGACGCGCGCCGGCGAGTCTTGCGAGGCGGCGCGCTCGAGGAGGGGGGCGAACCTGGGACGGCACCGCGCGCTCGTCAGCTTCTCTTCTCACGCCACATCGGACAGCATGGGAGAGGGGGGAAGCGTACTTCTGGATCGTGTAGAACACGCTCTTCACGTTCAGGTCCATCACCTTCGAAAACGCGTTGTCCGGGTGCGTGTCGAACTTCTCGCCCCACGTCGCGCCCGCGTTGGCGAACAGGATGTCCACCTTGTCCGTGTGCTTGGCCACTTCGGCCGCCAGCCGCTCGATCTCGGCCACCTTGGAGCTGTCCGCCGGCACCGAGATGGCCCTGGCTTCCGGGTGCTTGTTCGGGAGGGCGTTGAGCGCGGCGCAGGCCTCTTCACAGGCTTTCGCCTTGCGCGACGTGATGAAGACCTTGGAGCAGCCGGCTTGGAGGAGGCTGCAGGTGGGCGGAGCGCCTGGTCAGCTGGGGCTTCTCGGTGCTCCGGGGAGCTGTGCGGTGGCCTTGGAGGAGGACGGCTCACCCAGATGCGGCGTGCAGCCCCAGGCCACGGGAGCCGCCGGTCACGACAGCGACCTTGCCGTCGAGGCGGAAGATGCTGTCGAAATCTTTCAATTGGACGTCTTCCTGTGCGGAACCCATCTTGAATGCTGTCTGTGTGTATCGAGGAGAGGAAGGCGAGAGGAGCGCGTGTGCGGAGCGTGTGGGAAGAGCTTGGGGAGAGCTGTGGGTTCGGGGACGGAGATAGTGTCAAAAAGTCCCGAGGCGGATTGCTCTACCCCACGATCTGATGATGCTAGAGCCACAACGTACCTCGGCTCTTGCCACCCCTGCTAATGTAGCCATTTTGGGTAATTTTACGCTAACAAGCACAGACATCACAGAGCACGCAATAGTAATCAAAGCTCCGCCGCGGTCCACAAAGAAGATGATTATTAGGAGACTTTTTTTGTACTGAATAATTTGAGTAATCAACGCCCCCATGTCCGTAGTAATGTGCAAGATCATGAAATTTTTTCCGACAGTCGTCAAATGCTGCGCACCGAAAATCAACAGGAAGATGCAACCAACTTTTTCCAACCTTTGCCGTCTAGTGGTCACCGTTCACTTGCTTCTCAAGATTTGCAACAACCGAGCTAGCTGCGCCGTTAGTCCTCAAAGGCGAGATGTCCGAAGGGGCAAGCGTCTCGGCGTGCTTGGGTCGGAATGGAATAGGTGTGCTTGGTCGGGATGCGAGGAACTGGCAAACGCCGTTAGCTTTTCCTTAATATGGGCACTCTCTCCGGACTTACAGACGATGCAGCGGACAACAACGCAATGAGGGAAGCCTGGACAACATCCTCGTGAATGCCAACACCCCACACCTTCTGGTTCGAAGAAGGCGTGGAGCACTCAATGTAGGTGGCGGCCTGCTGTTGACCCTCACGGTCACGACCCTCGCCAATGGCGTGCTCCTTGTACTCCGTGACATCGAGCTCGATGCCGAGGGACTTCAGAGCGTTGGCAAGAGATGAAATGGCACCATTACCAACACCCTTGATCTTATGCTGCTGGCCGTCGATTTCAATGATACCAGAGAACAACCTCTTGGGGCTCTTGCTGCTCGGCGTCTTGCCGTCAGCCGGCGGAGCGGGCGAGACCGAGCGGTCAGTAAGGATGTCGTAGTCGATGAGGTTGAAGCGGGGGTTCTTCTCGAGATGGTAGGAATCCTTGAAGAGCTTCGTGATTTCCTTAGGGAGAAGCTCCCGTCCGAGCGCGTCGGTTTGCTTCTGGATCGTCTTGGAAAAGGCGATCTGAAGGCCACGAGGCAAGTCGAGCTCAAGCTCGCGTTGAATGATCCAGGCAACACCACCCTTGCCAGACTGCGAGTTGACACGAATAATGGCTTCGTAGGTACGGCCAATATCCTGGGGGTCCAAAGGTAGGTAAGGGACCTGCCAGTAGCTCTCGTCGGTTGCGCCCTCGGTCTTGCGCTTCTGGAAGCCCTTCTTGATAGCATCCTGGTGAGAACCACTAAAAGCACAAACCACCAGCTGCCCACCATACGGCGCCCTGGCGTGGATGGGAATCTTGTTGCCCCTCTCGACAACGTCGATGACTGCGGGAAGGTCGGAGAAATCGATCTTGGGATGGACGCCCTGGGTGTAGAGGTTAAGGCCAAGGGTGACGAGGTCGACATTTCCAGTCCTCTCGCCGTTTCCGAACAAGGTACCTTCGACTCTGTCCGCGCCGGCCATCTGTGCCAGCTCGGCGGCAGCGACAGCACAGCCGCGGTCGTTGTGCGGGTGAAGAGAAACGCACACCTTCTCCCTCTCTGAGATGTTGCGGCAGAAGTATTCAATTTGGTCGGCATAGACGTTGGGAGTAGCCATCTCGACGGTGGCGGGAAGGTTGAAGATAATGGGAGTCTCCACGGTGGGCTCCCAGGCGGCCTTGACGGCCTCGCAGACCTCAAGGGCAAAGTCGGGGTTTGAGTCAGAGAAAGTCTCGGGGGAGAACTCATACGCCCACTCGGTGCCCGCCTGCTCGGGGTCGTCCTTGGTGATCGACCTGGCATACCTTGTGCACTCCACCGCGAGAGCCTTGGTCTGCTCGTTGTTCATGTTGAAGACGATCTGCTGGAAGCACGGGCTGGTCGCAAGGTAGAGGTGGAGGATGGCCTTCTTCGCGCCCTTGAGGGAGTCGACTGTGCGGCGGATGAGCTCCTTGCGGCACGGCGAAAGAACCTGAAGCCAGACATCGTCCGGGACAATGCCAGGAGTCTTGACGAGCTTCTGGGTGAAGTCGAAGTCGGTCTGCGAGGCTGAAGGGAAAGAAACCTCAATTTCCTTGTAGCCGAGCTTGACCAGCATGTTGAAGTACTCCCATTTCTGGTCGCCGTCCTGCACGCGAACGTTAGGCATGTAGCGCTCACTCAAGGAGAGCTTGGGCGCACCATAGGGTCAACGAGAGACTGGTTGCCATCGCGCAGATCGGTGGAAAGCCAGCGCGGCGGCTTTGTGATGGTCTGCGACGGCCATTGGCGGTCAGGAAGGTTGAGAGGCTTGAAGGCCTTGTATTTGGTGGACGGGTCTTTGAGCATAGGCATGGTGGCGGGTGTGTTGGTGGACAAAATTTGCCTGGGGAGGGGAGAGTAAAAGAAGTGTCGGCATGACGACGCCAAAAAGTCGGATTGACTCACGAGGGGCGCTGCGGCCAAACCGCCCATGCCGCGCCGCATTCTCGCACGCCCTACCGCCCCGCTATTTCCCCCGCGCCGACACCGGGTCCTTGCGAATTAGCCACGCCGTGCCTGAGCCCGCCCAATAAACTCGTCCTGGCAAACCCTGCAATGCTGCTCTGTCCTGCATACCGCACGCCCTGTGCTGTGCGAGAGCCACATAGGAAATTTACTTTCATGACGTGTCCAGATGGAATTGAAGTCTATCGGTATGAAAAGATTCTATGACAAAAGCACAATAAACCTGCTGGTATTGCGCATCTCCGCACCAGGTCTGCCTCCACATCTTTCCGCGACAAACCGCCTGGGGAATCAATGCATCGGCTTAACAGCAGATCAAGATCTCGGGTCGATGAACAATACCGAGATGCAAAGATAAAGACAGCTGTGACGGCGCTTCAAGTAGCGCCGAGGCGCACGTTCGGTCGCCAAAATTTACAGCTTGCTCTCCGGCGGCTGCTTCAGGCGAACAACTCCCTAGAATGTGTCAGCGCAAGGGCCCAGAGTAGTACTACGCCAAGTGACTCACCTCTTGCACACAGGTTGCGATGAGCCTGCCGTCCTTGGTGAAGATTCTGGCGAACACCAGGCCTCGTCCGTCGCCAGCCCAGGGGCTCTCCATTTCGGTGAACATCCACTCGTCTGCCCTGAAGTCCCGCGGGCTGTGGAAATATATTGAGTGATCCAAGCTGACCATCATGCCAATCTCAGGCCGCTCTTCCTCGGCCTCCGCTAGACTTTTCCCCTCCCGAAGGCTCTTGATGACGTGGTCGTCCATGCCCGGCAGCCGTCTGAGCTTCTCCTCGTCCTCATCCAGCAGCTTCTTCAAGACGTCTTCGTCAATTGTCGGCTTCCCACCTCGACGCGGCCTGAACGTCCATAACTTGTGTACGCGAGCGACGGTGCCGATGAAATAGCTGTCGGACATGTATGCAAGGGCTGAGAGGTGCGCTTGGTGGCCGCCAGAAGGAGACACGGTGCCGCGCGCACGAATCCATTGCCTACACTTCTTCATGTGCGGGTGCGGCGAGTCATCTAAACAATGATTAGTATAGGGCCAAGAAGCGTCGGGTCTTGGTATGCGCACTGTTCTCAATGTCGATCCGCTGGCTCTCAAAGGGCCCGTCTTCCCCTTGCGGATATCGCAGCATCAAGTCTTCCTTCGGGCCTGGGACATCAGGCATGGCGAAGGAATGCTCAGCCATCTTCTTGCCCGCGCTGTTCATCTTGACGAACGACAGCGTTGTCGTGAATATAATCTTGCCGCGCTGGCGAGCCTGCACAGTGCGCGTCGCAAACGATCTCCCTTCTCTGACGTGCTCAACGTGGTATATAACGGGGATCTCGGAATCGCCGGCTAGGACGAAGTAGCAGTGCATTGAGTGGATGTTGAAGTCGTCAGGAATGGTGCGCTGGGCGGCAGCGAGGCACTGGGCGATGATGGCGCCGCCAAAGATGCCTCGCGCACCGGGCGGGTGCCATAGGGGCTGGGTGTTGGTGAACAGGTCGGGGTCGATGTCAGTGAGCTGGGTCAGGTCCAGCATCTGCTCGATGGCAGAGATCGAGGGGTCGATAGGCGGCGGCCGGATGAGGGTGGACATTTTGGGCAGACACGGCGACAACGCGATCACGGCTGGCGGCCAAGGGAGGTCAGTGGGAGGGACAGGTGGAATATGAGGACGGCGATACGGCCGAACTTTCACATGGTGCTCCGTTGCCCGCTACGACGGGCGTTGATAGCTGCTGGCGGCTGACGGGGCGCGCACTGCGGTGATCCGCATTGGCTGCGAAGCCGAGGTTGAGACGCACAGGGCACGCATGCACGCTGCACCTGGGACCGCACAGCCGCCGCCCGAACAGCCGCAGCCGGCCGGGCGCCGCCCGAGCGCAGCCTGGTAGCAAGGCCACAAGGCAGCAAGGCAGCGCGGCCGGAACGCCCGAGACCGAGCGCCGTCGCCGTCGCCGTCGTCACCGTCACGTGCAGCGGCCCAAACGGGCGGCGGCCGCGCGGAATCGCCAGGCAGAGGTCCCAGAGCCTCGTCGCGCCTCGAGACCAACCAAAGCGCGGGCGACCAGGGGACGCGGTTGGGATGCTGGGCGCGCGAGCGTAAACGGTGCTCTATTTCTAGAACGCCCCTGATGTTCTAGTGAGGCACCAGCGCACCCGTCTCCACAGCTGCGCGCGATAGCTGCTGCTCCATCAGATCTCGCTCACCTCGCGCTGCCACTGGCGCCGGTGCTCAGACTTCGCACTAGCTGTCCACGCGCACCTCGCGGGCCTTGGACGTCATTTCCACCCGCCTTCTCAGGGTCCTGCGTGCCTCCGTCCTCGACACCCTCGCGCTGCCTCTGCCTCTGCTGGGCGCCCACTGGCGTTTGTTTCGTGAATGCAACGCCTCGCCCGCCCGCCTCCTGCGCCGGATCGGATTGACGCGCCCGCCCCTCTCCCTGCGCCGCCCATAGATGCGCCCCAGCGAGCGCCATCTGCTCGCACGACTTCCCCCACCACGGCGCCCGAGTGACGCATGCCACCATGGCCGAGAACCAGAATCCCGAGCTGCAGGTGCACCTTGCGGAGCTCGATCGCGAATTAGAGGTGCGTCTCGCCATTGCGCGTGTCCAGTAACGCCACCTCGGGACGTACGGCTGACTGTAGCGCGACGAGCAGGAGGGAGACATTACTCAGAAGGGGTATGTATAGCAGCCCTCCGCGCCGGCCTGCTCGCTGATCTCCCGCGCAGGTATGAGAAGCGCCGCACCATCCTGTTGTCGCAGTACTTTGGCAAGGGTCCCGCCGACAGCAATGCTCCCCGCACATTCTCGATACAATCGGGCGCTCCCAGCCTTGACCCGAGCCGCACCTTCTCCATGCATAATGACAGCCCCCGAACCAGCTCGTTCGCCGCCTACCACCCTCCCAGCATCAACCTGCCGCCGCAGGACATGCAGCGGACACAATCCCCCTACAACCCAAACAACGGCGGATACCCGGGTGGCGACCAAGGGCAGCAGATCCCGCCGCCCACGCCGGTTGGCAGGTTCCAGGAAAGAGAGCTCGGCGTCAGGAACTCAACCATGCAGCGGCACTCTTCGTATGGGAGCGAAACGTTCATCCCTCGACCGCAGACCCCGGAGATGTACGGCAATCCGTCGCGATCGAGCACCCTCATGAACTCCGACTTCGCGTTCAACCCTGCCACCCACCCCTCGTACAACGAACAGTCGCCCGGGGGCACCAGCCGCTTGAGCACCATGCTCGACTCGCAGCAAGGATATTTCTCGGACTTTGCGGGCGCGCAAATGCAGGACCCATCGCGAGACAGCTATGGAGGCCCCAACCGCTATTCGTCCGGAGATGCTTTCTCGCCAACTGCTGCCATTCCTCCACCCATGTTGGGCCAGCACGAGCTCCCTTCGGCCCAGGTGGTTGAATGCCAATTGCCCCTGGAGCCGCGCGAGGTTCCCTTCGCTGTGTACGACCCTCACAACGGAAATGTGCCCATGTCCAAGTTCGACAATATTGGTGCCGTCTTGCGGCACCGCGGACGCACGAATGCGAGGCAGGCCGCATTTTGGGTGCTGGACTCGAAGGGTAAAGAGACCGCATCAATCACTTGGGAAAAGCTATGCAGCAAAGCGGAGAAGGTCGCCCAGGTCATCCGTGACAAGAGCAATCTCTACAGAGGAGATCGAGTTGCCTTGGTATACCGGGACAGTGAGATCATCGACTTTGCAATTGCGCTCTTGGGTTGCTTCATTGCCGGCGTCGTGGCTGTTCCGATGAATAGCGTGGATGACTACAATAGACTCAGTCTGCTTCTCACTACTACCCAGGCGCACTTGGCTCTTACTACGGACAACAACCTGAAGGCATTCCAAAGAGACATCAGCAACTCGCGCCAGAAATGGCCAACTGGCGTCGAATGGTGGAAGACGAATGAGTTTGGCAGTTACCACCCCAAAAAGAAGGACGAAGTGCCTCCACTGCAGGTTCCGGATCTCGCGTACATCGAGTTTTCTCGCGCTCCAACAGGAGATTTGCGAGGCGTTGTGCTGAGCCATCGCACAATTATGCATCAGATGGCTTGCATTAGCGCCATCATTGCCTCGATCAACACCAGCGAACAGAAGGACAAGCGCGACACATTCAATCCTAACCTCCGGGACAGAAATGGAAACTTCATTGTTCAGAACCAACAGCCCAAAAACACCGGCGCGGAAGTAATCTTGAGCTACCTTGACCCTCGTTCCGGTCCTGGCATGATCTTGGGCGTTCTCCATGCCGTGTACGGAGGGCACACAACTGTCTGGATGGAACCGAAAACCGTTGAGACTCCGGGTCTCTACGCTCATCTCATTTCCAAATACAGAACCACCATCATGGTGGCCGATTACCCCGGTTTGAAGCGAGCGGCATACAACTACCAACAGGACCCCATGGCGACCAGGAATTTCAAGAAGAATACGGAGCCAAATTTCGCGTCCGTCAAGATTTGTCTCATTGACACCCTGACGATCGATTGCGAATTCCACGAAGTCCTGGCAGACAGGTGGTTGCGTCCTATGCGGAATCCAAGAGCAAGGGAGTTGGTGGCTCCCATTCTGTGCTTGCCCGAACATGGTGGCATGATCATCTCAGTGCGGGACTGGCTCGGTGGGGAAGAGAGAATGGGCTGTCCTTTGAGCATGGATGTTGACATGGACGATTCTGATGATGAAAAAGATAAGGCTCTAGAGTCAACAACTTCCAACGGCTATAGTAGCTTGATTGGTGGTGGCGGCTCAACTTCGAAGAAGTCGAACAAGCAGAGGAGCCGCGCTGAATTAAGTGAGGTTCTTCTCGATAAGGAAGCTTTGAAGACCAACGAAGTCATTGTCCTTGCCATGGGCGAAGAGGCCAAGAGGAGATCCAACGAGCCCGGCACAGTTCGCGTGGGAGCGTTCGGCTATCCAATCCCTGATGCAACACTTTCTCTCGTCGATCCCGAGACCAACCTGTTGTGCTCTCCCTACCAAATTGGCGAAATCTGGGTAGATTCTCCTTCTCTGTCGGGTGGATTCTGGGCGCTACCAAAGCATACCGAGAGCATCTTCCACGCCCGCCCATACCGATTCATGGAGGGCAATCCTACTCCTGTCCTGGTGGAGCCGGAATTTCTACGCACCGGTCTTTTGGGCTGCATAATAGAGGGCAAGATTTACGTTTTGGGTCTTTACGAAGACAGAATTCGCCAGAGGGTTGAATGGGTCGAGCATGGTGTGCAAGAGGCGGAGCATCGCTATTTCTTCGTGCAGCATCTCGTTGTGAGCATAATGAAGACGGTCCCGAAGATATACGACTGGTAAGTCAGATTCAAGGTCCAGCGCTAAACATTGCTAATGAAGCATAGCTCTGCGTTTGATTCTCACGTCAACAACGAATACCTTCCCATTGTTCTGATCGAAACCCAGTCTGCGTCAACAGCTCCCACCACGACTGGTGGCCCACCACGCCAGCTGGACATCGCCTTTTTGGATTCACTCTCTGAACGGGTCATGGACGTTCTTTACCAGGAACATCACCTCCGTACTTACTGTGTCATGATCACTGCCCCGAACACCCTCCCTAGGGTGGTGAAGAATGGGCGAAGGGAAATCGGCAACATGCTTTGCCGAAAAGCTTTTGACAGCGGAGAACTGCCTTGTGTCCACGTCAAATTCGGTGTCGAAAGGGCCGTACAGAATCTCCCTGTCGGAGATGATCCTGCCGGCGGGATCTGGTCTCCGCTCTCCACCGCCTCACGCCAAGACATGCTCATAATGCAGGACAAGCAGTACTCTGGAGTCGACTACCGCGAGGTTGTCATCGACGACCGCACATCGACACCTCTGAACCAATTCAGCAACATCCACGACCTCATGCAATGGCGTGTCTCTAGACAAGCAGAAGAGCTAGCTTATTGCACAATAGACGGGAGAGGAAAAGAGGGTAAGGGCATTAACTGGCGCAAATTCGATTTGAAGGTTGCCGCCGTCGCCATACACCTGAAGAACAAGGTCAAGGTCATCCCCGGCGACCACCTGGTACTCATGTACACACATTCTGAAGACTTTGTCTACGCCATCCACGCCTGTTTTGTCCTCGGTGCGATCGCCATTCCTATGCCAATCCTGGACCAGAACCGCCTTGGAGAGGATGCACCGGCCCTGCTTCATATGGTTGCCGATTACCGGATTAAGGCAATCATCGTTAATAATGAAGTCGATCATGTCTTGAAGCAGAAGCCCGTCTCGCAACATCTCAAGCAAACTGCTGGCGCACTGAAGGTCAACATGCCACACACTTACAACACTTCGAAGCCATCCAAACAATCGCAGGGCTGTCGCGAGCTGGGTCTGACTATCAGGCCTGCGTGGGTCCAGAATGGCTACCCGGTTCTGATCTGGACGTACTGGACACCTGACCAGAGGAGAGTGGCTATACAGTTGGGCCATGACACTCTCATGGCACTGTGCAAGGTGCAGAAGGAAACATGTCAAATGACTAGCACTCGGCCTGTTCTTGGGTGTGTCAGGAGTACAATTGGTTTGGGCTTCATCCACACTTGCTTGATGGGCATTTTCTTGGGTATGTATCTATGGGTCCTCCGCATTTGCGTCGCTAATATGATCTGTAGCCGCCCCGACCTATCTGGTTTCCCCAGTGGATTTCGCGCAGAACCCCAACATCCTTTTCCAGACTCTGTCGAGATACAAGATCAAGGACACGTACGCAACGAGTCAAATGCTTGACTTTGCTATGGGACATGGTGCTGGCAAGAGTACTGCGTTGCATGAGCTGAAGAATCTCATGATCTCTACCGACGGGAGACCACGTGTGGATGTTTGTAAGTCATTGGTGCTATTTCGCTTTGTTGAATTGCCATTCTCTGACAGACTTGCAGACCAGAAGGTGCGACTTCATTTCGCTGCTGCCGGACTTGAGCGGACCGCTATAAACACCATCTATTCGCACGTGTTGAACCCAATGGTTGCATCTCGATCATACATGTGCATCGAGCCTGTTGAGTTGTGGCTCGATATGAACGCTCTCCGTCGTGGTCTGGTTGTCCCCGTCGATCCGGACACCGAGCCCTTCAGCCTGCTCCTTCAGGATTCCGGCATGGTGCCCGTCAGCACTCAGATTTCCATCGTCAACCCTGAAACCAACCGTCTCTGCCTAAACGGTGAATATGGAGAGATTTGGGTGCAGTCAGAAGCGAATGCTCACAGCTTCTACGGCTCGAAGGACATCTTCGATGCCGAGAGGTTCAACGGTCGAACCGTTGATGGCGACCCGAATGTCAGGTACATGCGCACTGGCGACTTGGGCTTCTTGCACAACGTTGCCAGGCCCATTGGCCCGGGAGGCACCATGGTCGACATGCAATGCCTCTTCGTGTTGGGCAGCATTGGCGAGACCTTTGAGGTCAACGGATTGAGCCACTTCCCCATGGATATTGAGTATTCAGTGGAGCGATGCCATCGCAACATCGTCGCGGGAGGCTGGTAAGTGTTGCCTCAGATCTTTGTTCCACAAAACTCTAAGCTAATCGATCCAACAGCGCGGTCTTCCAAGCAGGCGGCATGATCGTCATCCTTGTGGAGATCTTCCGTAAGAATTTCCTGGCATCGATGGTTCCAGTCATTGTCAACGCTGTGCTCAATGAGCACCACGTTGTAACGGACATCGTCGCGTTCGTGTCCAAGGGTGACTTCCCGCGTTCGAGACTGGGCGAGAAGCAGCGCGGCAAGATCCTAGCGACATGGGTAACACGCAAGATGCGCACCATCGCGCAGTTCAGCATCCGTGACCCCGACGGCGCTGATAGCCAACTCACCGAAGTTGCCGAGGAGAACGGCGGTCCTGGCGGCCGCCACATGAGCATGATGCAGCAACAGCAGCAGATGGGTGGCGGTATCATCAAGCGCCCAAGCAGCTTGCGCAAGGTCACGTCCGCTTCGGCCTTGCCTGACCCGAACTTGCCAACCCCGCTACAGATTCAGCACCAGCAGCAACAAGGTGGTTATGGCCTCCCCATACAAGAGGTCCCCACGCCCGAGGGCCACGTAGGCGACCCATTCGGCGGAGACGACGCGCGCACGCCCACAGCGGAGCACCACCAGCGCGCCTACCCACACCTCCAGGCCCCACAAGGACCATCAGGCCCTGCGCTCGACTACTCGCCCGTCGACATGGCCGGCGTCTTCGACAACGGCAGCTACAATAATAGCGGGCAGAACTCGATTCAGCAGAGCAGGCGGCAGAGCCTGAGCGGCAACGGCAACGGCACGCCCATCGACCAACAGCAAGAACAGCAATGGCAGGGTCAAGCGTACCAGTCGTACCACAGGCAGAGCGAAGACAGCGGCGAGCATGCCCCGCAGCCCAGCTACGCCAGCAAGCCGTTCCTGAACCTACCCGAAGACATCGACAAGGACAGCGGGATGCTAGGCGGCGGCAACGGCGGCGGCGGGCTGCGGGTCGCGAACAGGAACAGCGTCGAGAGCAGCGAGGAGGATTGGCCGCAGGAGGCGTTGATGCACATGAACCTGAGGGGTTGAGAAGGAGGCAGGAGGGAAATGGGAAGGATGTTGGGGGAGGAACGGCGAGCCGGGCTGGTTCCGGTTGTTGGTTGAGATGTTGGAAACGCAAATGGCAACTGGATGGAAAATGTACAGAGGCAGAGAGGAGAGAAAGCTGCGGAGCAGGCGGATCTGTGGCAGCTTTGTTGAGTAAGTTCCGCTTGCGTGCATGGGATATGGATGATGGGATGGGCCTTTCAGTTCAGCGCGTTTCCAAAAAGAAAGCGATATGTATATGTTTCATCTCCACTGCCTGTGCCGCGTATCAAACTTCCGGTTATGTGTTGTCTCTTTTGTCCTCCCGGGAGGAGCTGGCTGGGACTGGTTGTAATGTGTATAGTGGGTGGAACTAGCTGCTCGCTTTTTAATTTGTTGAGTACTTTAGCGACAAAAGTGAATATCAGTATGAGGTGAACGTAGAGCACACAATGCACAAAACACGGTGGTTGAAGCTGTGTGTTAATCGGATGCTGGGAGCAAATGAAGCGAAGGGATATCGAGTGGGTGAAGAAGATCTAGTCGGGGCGGGACATGATGTGCTGATACATTTTGCAAGGACCATGAACACTTGCCGCGATCACTAGGGAGCTCCTATATCAGATGGAAATGCTGTTGATGGCTGCTTTCCTAAGCGGCAAAGTTTGTCTGAAATGATACGAGATTGGCTTGGGAAATATTGGAACAAGATTACAGATGGGCAGCTAAAGCATTCATCCGGATAAATTTAGTATTTTATTCCCTGCATATCTGCGTTCCGAATGTACTTGTAGTGAACACTCAAAATTCGTTAGCATAGTTCTTCCACTTAAACTGCTTGTCCCAATTGACTTTGTGAATATATCTCCGACCAGACAGATCGGGTTTCTGCAGATCGCTTGTCCCTTGAGCCGCCCTTCACTGCACGTATTCTTAGGAGGCCCCGCGCAGCCGCAGTCCTACTCAATAGCAGTGTCAACCTAGACCGGTACCCGCTCTCTACCTCGCAACACTCCCTCTACGCCAACCCCGTGCCCCTGGCCTGCTTTCAATCAACACCCCGAAAGCAGATTTCCTTGGACAAAAACGCTGGCAAGAGGTGTGGGAAGATGTGTTCTGCGACAGAGATCTTACAGGAAAGAGGTACCAGCCAAGGGTTTGGACGGTTATGTCATGTGTGCTTTGGTACTGCGACGGGGTTTGGGTCGGTTCCGCGCCCCCAGACGCTTATCTCGTGGATGAGGGTGGTCTGTACTCTGGATGATGAGATGGGAGAGGTTATTTTCGGTCGTTTGTTTGCGTGAGTGCGGCGTGAGGAGGTTTGACTGGAGTTCCTGGGTGGGGTCGCTTGGTCCCAAGGCTTGGAAGGCTTGTCGCGAGTGGATGGGTGAGGCGGAGGCTGCTGGGCTGTGACGGTGGTGGCGGTGGTAGCGCGGACGGGAGGTAGGCCGCTGGAGGCTGTGTCTGCAGCTGTCGCTGTGATTTAGCGTGCAGGGGTGGATGTGGCGGATTGCGGGTGAAGATGTTCGGAGAAGATGGTGGCCCTTCTAGTGAGGAGGGTTGCATGCCCGTCGCGAGTGATGGAGCGGCAGCAGACCAAGTGGAAGCGAGTGAAGATAAGCACTCAAGAGTGTTTGATTGAGAGAGGAAGGAGTATCTACGCTAGGTCGTTTTGGGCGAGTGGCCGCAGAAAGGAAAGAGCAAGGTGGATGACGTAGAAAGCGCACACGTTGAGCTGTTCGAGAGTGTAATTCGAGAAGCTGGCGAATACGGGTAGATAACGTAACCTCGCTCCTGCTGCAAGAGTGAGGCTGTGTGCTATCTGCCCGACAGCTGTTCGCTGTTGCAGCATGTCCAGACTGTACCCAACTCGCCGCGTCATCTGACCGGCCTAGGAGCATCCTCAGCCTATGAAGAGGGAGGGTTGGGTCAGTCGTGTTCGGTCTACGGTACGCTCTGGAGTCTGTTGATAGCTCATGCGATGTGAGCAATCAAGTTACTTGCGGTCATGTCTCTGAGGCGTCACTTCAGCTTCTGACATCTCACGCTCACCCTGGTAGCGTTTTCTACCACTCTGTCCCGCCCTTCAGTAAGCTCATCGATCCGCTCTCTCAGCCGCAAATTCTCTGATCTCAGCTCAGCGGCCCTCGTACCGTCACGCTCAGATCCTGCCCGCAGCTCAGCCTATTCCCGTTCCATCTCAGCAAGTTCGTATTCACGCACGTTGCTTCCTAACTCTTCGCCGAGCTGCAACCGATTGAATTAAACCATCGAACCCTCCCACGTTTCATCAGTCGACATCCTGACGGGAACTGACGGGAAACTGCGGGATTAGAATGCCTTGAAAGTCTGAACCGCCGCATAAATGCCGTGTCGACTGCGCTCTACACTTAGCTTTTGTGTGTACATACACAGAAGTTTCTGCAATCGCACAAGCTTTTCAGCACACAATCGTAGGGGATTCACAGTACAACAGCAATCACAAGTCTATTTGGTATCGCAAATCTATTTACCAGTTTCGCCTAAACAATGACCAAACCCTTTTCTGTACATCACACATCTTTGCCTCGTCAAACGAATGCTCATGCCTACAGAGTCTTCCCCTCATGCTCGCTGATGACAGCGTCCAGCGCCTTCAGCAGCTCGTCCTTGCGCTCCTGCTTGCACCAGCTGCCCTCGATGGCACCCCTGCAGATCCAGTCCCAGTCCTTGACGGACAGGTTGAAGGCGTCCTGCACCGCGACGTAATTGTCCAGGATGTAGCCGCCAAAGTAGGCGGGGTCGTCGCTGTTGATGCTGAAGCGCACGCCGGCGTCCAAGAACTCCCGGATGGGCATCTCCTTGACCTCCTTGATGCCGCGCAGCACGACGTTGCTGATCGGGCAGGTGGTCAGCAGGATCTTCTCGTCGACGACGCGCCGCATCAGGGCGGCGTCCTCGGTCAGGCGGCGGCCGTGGTCGATGCGCTGCACGCCCAGCTTGTCGAGCGAGTCCTGGATGAAGGCGGGCGGGCCCTCCTCGCCGGCGTGGGCGGTGCGGTTCAGGCCCAGGGCGCCGGCGCGGAAGTACAGCTCCTCGAACAGCTGCGGCGGGAAGGGGGCCTCGGACGAGTCCAGGCCGATGCCGGCGATCTGGCCGGCCAGGTAGCTGGCCTGCACCTGCTCGTGCTCGAAGGTTTCAAGGCAGTCCTGCGGCGGCAGGTGGCGCAGGAAGCAGCAAATCAACTCGGTCGAGATGCCAAGCTCGCGCGTGGCGCGGGCGCGGGCGGCGCTGAAGCCCTGCAGCACCGTGTCGTAGGCAATGCCGCGCGCGGTGTGGGCCTGGGGGTCGAAGAAGACTTCGGCATGTGCAACCCCGTCCTGTGCCGCGTGCTGAAAATAGTCCCAGGCCAGCGCCTCGAAGTCCGAGGCGTGGATGAGGACGGACATGCCAATATAGTAGTAGTGCAGGAAGTCGTCCAGGGAGGTGAAGCTAGAGGCGCGATCAGCAGGGCGCGGACTGGAATTCCCGACATCACGTGTGGCTGAGGCGACGCGGGAACCGAGGGAGCGGTAAGCATCCTACCGTTCGTAGCGCGCAAGGAGGGCCTGTGGCGAGGCGAATGCGGGGTCGTCGCTGGGGAGGGCGATGCCGTTGCGCTTGGCAAGCGCGAACAGCACCGCGGGCGTCAGCGCGCCCTCCAGGTGGATGTGCTGCTCGCACTTCGGGAGCGCCCTGAGGAACGCGGTGACCTGAGCATTGCACATTGCGGGAACAGCGGGCACGGCGGCGCGGCAGCTCGGGCAGGAGGGCCAAAAGCTTAAGATGGAGGGAGGATGGAGATTTTGGAAAGGGAAATTTTGCGTGAAGTCTAAAAGCGAAAAGAGCCATCTTCAAACGGCCGCGGAAAATCCGGAAACAAACAGGCACGCGGCCAATGGCAGGGCGGCGGCGGCCTGCGTAGGGCCAGCGGCGTCGTCGACTGCCAAAACCGGGCGCTGCCGGTCACAAATTTTAGTAACTGGACGGCGAGCCAGCGGTTCGCGGCGTGCGGCACGCGGGCGACGGCCGGATCCGAAGCACGTGAAGATAAAGGCAGGGCATAGGGGCAGCGGCGCCGCCTCCGCGCCGGCGAGGATGAGCCTCCAACGGGCGTGACAGCGTGTGGCAGTTGCAGCAGATGGCGTCCGCAGGCCTCGTAAGTGTCGCAGGGTGCCGCTGGGGGTGGAAGCAGTCTGGAACGCCTGGCCAAGCAGGCCCATTCCAGGCCAAGCCTCGGATAGGGGACGTTCGCCGCCGCGCAGGCTCTCGTATACGCGGAGATCGTCAAGCCTGGCAGCAGCCTGCGACAGTGGACCGACGAGGCCTGTTGTGAAATGACGAGACGCCGGTTAGCCAAACTCAATTGCGCCGTTCTGCTGGCCGTTTGCCACGCCGCCGGCGCGCAGGTCACGTGCGCCAGAGATCACTGCCGCAAGCAGGCAGCGGGCAGGCTCCTGGCAGCCTGGCGCCGGGCGATCGAGGCTGGCCGGGCTTGCAATCCTTCGCTGCCGTCCCACGAAAACGACCCCGGCGCGCCTGCAGGCGAGCGCCGGGGCCGGCACTGGCTGCCGGGGGCCCAGCAGGGCCGTACGGACGGGCAGCGGGCAGCGGGCAGCGGGCAGTGGCAGCGGCGGGCAGGCAGCGCGGCCAGGGCGCAGCGACGCGGGAGCCGGGCGGCGCAACCAGCGGCTTGCAGAGATCGGTAGGTGCGATGGCGAGAGATCTGCGGGCGGGCTCAAGGCCGCGCAGAGGCGGTGGTCGGCTGGGCGCGATCAGCTCGCCGTAAATTGCGGCTTTGGCAGCGCCGCGACTGCCGGCCGCGAGATCATCGTGAGGGCAGCCGAAAGCTGCTGCCGGGCCGAAGGGCGCTGCGAGGCGCGCGCTGCGACGGCGGCAGCGGGCAGGCCGGGCGCGCGCGCGGCAAATGTACGGGAAGCGGTGCGAAGGCCGGGCGCTGCGGAGGATGATGTGCGCTCGGAACATGCCAATGCCTGCGCAGGGTGCTTGGTTTTCGCCGCCGGCGGGAGGGCGGAGGAATCCGACTGCCGAAACGGGGCGTGGGCACTGCGCACGGAGATCCCGCGCGAGATCTGCGCACAATGTCAAACAGCCAGCGAGCAGATCCCCGTGAGCCAGCGTTTGCCCCAATGCGCCGCCACCCCGCCGCAGCGCATGCCAATGCCACGGCTGCCGTGCGGCTCCCTCGCGCGCAGGGTGAGACAGCGCCGACGCTAACAGCCTCGCGTAGAGTGCTGCGCGTGTAGCAGCGGCTGCCGGCCACCACCAGCGGCCGTCCTGCCCGGAGCAGCTGCATCTCCTGGCGTGGAAATTGGCGCGCGCCGCGGCCTCGCCTGGCCGCCGCGCAACGGCCACACGTTTTCCAGCAGCGCGGGCCCTCGAGCCACGTTCGCGCGCCGCGCCACAGCGTCAGCGCAGCAGCCAGCCACCCGCCGCGCTTCTCCAGACTGCCGGGCCAGCCTGGTTGGCTGCGCGCCGGCCTCCGCACGGCGCGCCGGGGCAGGCGCGGCCGCGTAGGGCTAGGCGCTGGACGCGCACCAGGCCCGGCAGCAGCCCAGATTGCGGCGGCTGGCGCCTGGCGTCTGGCTGGCTTGGGCCATGGCCGGCGGCCGGGGGCCATGGCGGAAGCAGGCACACGCTACGCCCAGCGCGCCCCCGGCCCAATCCGCGCGTGCGGCCCCTGCAGGGATCGAGGCCGCCGGGCAGCCGTGGTGAAGATTTTTGCCTACCCACTAGCATCCTAGATCCCGCCGTCGAAGCGGCGGCAAATAGAGGACCCTGGTCGCCGCCCAGAGCATTGCCCGCGGCTGCTGCTAGCCTCCTGGACCTTGTCCTGCGCGCTGGGTCGTCTCCGCGCCCGAGCCTGTACCGTACCAACTAATTCGAGATCACCATCTTTCCTGATGGAGCCTGCCGCCGCCGCTGATGCCTCATGCTCGACTGATCGCCCGCGCTTCTGGACAGGCCTACTTCCACCTGTCTCCCCAGCCAGTCCCACCCGGCACGCACCACACGAGAACGATACGAACATGCTGTCCTACCGCCCCTCAATCAAACATGCGGACCGCTGACCGCTGACCGTTGCCCCAAGCCCGACCCAGGTATGTGCCGCCCGCCGCGCTGTCGCGCCACGCGCGCCCGCTGGACGACGCCCGCGTTGACCAAACCAGCACAGAGCGTGCGCGCTTCAGCCTCACCCGCCAGGGGGCATGCGCGAGCATTTCCCACCGACCGAGGCCGCGCTCAACTGCCCTCACGCCCCACGCGTCTTCCCTTTCTCCAGCGGGACGTCAGCCTCCGGCTGAGGCTTTGGGGAGCCTCCCGTTGATCCCTCCCCGGCGGGAGCATCCTCGCCTGTGGCCCCTCGATCTGCTAGCGGGGGTCTTATGCACACGCAGCGTCCGTGATAGGTAGGCCTGATCCCTCTCTCTTTCCTCCTCTCTCGTCTGTCCCGCCACACTCTCTCGTGGTCACGCGCAGAGCGCTGCAAAACTCGCCCATCCCGACCGCGCACCGCATCCAGCGCGCTTCCCGCTCCCACGCTTCGCCCAATTCATGCTGCCCGCCGTCCATTGACTGCTTACCCGGTCGGCTTCACCCGGCTTCAGCCGTTCATGTACCTGTGCTGACGCCGCGCATGCAGCTGGCCTTCCCGTCGATACTTCAGCGCGGGATCTTCCCCCAACTGCGTTCCGAGCAAATCGGCATCCTTTCAATCTGGTCGCACAATCTGTGTGCTTGCCTGACGCAGCCGTACAAGGCCCCAGCAACACTCCCCGACGCTATTTTTGACTCAGACCGACGCCTCATCATCCTATCAAAGCACCACTGAACGCTTTGCCGCTATATGGTGCCGACCAGGGTTTGTCCATCTAATTCCCTCTTTCAGAAAGGCCCCGAGTCTTGCCTACTCCGAGGCGACCCGCAGAGATCTCGGCAGCAACCGAGTGCCTTGGGACCCATCATCTTCTCGAAGGCAGCCACTCCGCTGCTCCTCTGAGTCAAGATGGACAACCCGTACACACGCCAGCAATCTCACACTATCCCTAGTCATGAATCCTCCATCGCCTCCAACGCGTCCCCCCAGACCGTCATTCCCCCAGCCTCGAGCCTCTTCAACCTGAGCGCCTCAGCTCGCCCCCATGGCCTTCAAACCCCCTCCCTCCCTCCCCAAACGATAGCGCGGTCCCCCGGAAGCTACAGCTCAACCCCTTACACCTACTCCTATGGCAACTCGTCAACTTCGCCCAGCACCGCTGCCGGAAGCCTCCCAGGCAGCATTCACGAACAGCTACCGGACACCACCATGTCAGCCTCGGGCATTTCACCCACACACATCTCCGGAAGCCTGTCTGCGACCAAGAGAGCGTACCGCCAACGCAGAAAAGACCCGTCCTGCGATGCCTGCCGGGAACGCAAAGTCAAATGCGACGCCACCGAGACCTCCAGCTGTTCGGAGTGCTCCAGCAGGAGCGTGAGATGCCAGTTCACAAAGGCACGCCTCCCCGCACCGAATCTTGTGTTTTTGCGTTAACCGAAGCGTAGGAAACCAACCGCCGGATGTCCTCGATCAAGCAGGTTCAGGACCTACAAAGCCAGCTGGCGGAAGCAAAACACCAGATCTCTCAGCTCCGCTCCATGCTCCAGCACGGCGGTGCGATGGACGTTGACAAGCCGTCGGTTGACGTTCCTAAGTTGAATCTGCCCGACATAGTCCCTAGCTCAGAACGCAAGCACGGCCCTCCTCCGATGGGGAACTTCGACCACGTTCGGAAGAACATACGCATCTACAGTCGTGGCATCTTCAAGGCTCCTCCGCCGTATCGACACAATGCTCCGCAGGCATCTTATCCTTCTTCAAGCTTGGCGCTTCCCCAAAGACACATCACCGACCGACTGTTGTCCCAGTACCATGCGTCCCACCATCTTTTTGCGCCGGTAGTCCACTGGCCCACCTTCCAGGCGGAAGTCGAGAAGATGTATGTGGTCGGATCGTTCGAAGGAGCACCTCAAACCTGGGTGTCGTTCTTCTTCGCGGTATTGGCCTGCGGGTCCCTCCATACGGCCGACTCGTCTTCAGGATCGCCAACACCCGATGTGGAGGGCAAAACATTCATGGAGATCGCAGCGCGCAGCATCAACACCTGGACGGATGATCTCACCGTTGACGCGGCCAGGACTACGCTCCTAGTCAGTTTTTTTCTCACAGAAATGAACCTGAAGTCGGCAGGATGGGTGTGGCTTGGTTCAGCTGTCAGGATCGCTCAGGATCTAGGATTGCATTGTGAGACCGGGCCGTGGCCTGTAGTCGAGGGAGAAGTGCGCAGACGGGTCTGGTGGACGATCTATTCGTGGGACAGGTGAGGCTTTTCGTTGCGGTATGGCTTTTAAACGTGGCTAATCCCTCCTAGACTCCTCTCGCTTGAGGTCGGCAGGCCGGTCCTCATTGACGACGAGGATTGCGAAGTTCCCTGGCCTTCTGCAGTCGACGACAGCTACATCCAGCCTCACGGAATCTCACGGCCGCCACCGGGTCATTCAAGCATGAGCGCGCTCACCACGGCCATTCCAGTCATGCGCTATGTCTCTGAGCTCAAGAGGACGCTTAAATCGAGGACCGTCGCACATGGCACACTACAAACATTCGAGGAGTACTTTCGTGCTATAATGTCTTCGTTCCCAGACACGCACCAGCTCATGACCGACAGCTACGTGGATCCAGGGCTTCTAACGTCTGTCCTTGTGCTGCATTTCACGCGCTTCCATTTGTCGCGGCATAACCTGTCATCCGCGTGCCACCCCGCAGAGCGCGTAGATGCACTCAACCGCTGCCTGGTAGTCGCACAGGACACAGCCAAGTACATTTCGCGCAGCATGCTCTCGCCGCCGGCCTTCCACGACGGCCCCGGCGAGCCGAGCTTCCGTGGCGACAGCTGGCAGGCACGCATCCTGGCATCCGCGAAGCACATGTTGTGCACCCATCTCTGGCGATGCACGTTGATCCTGTGCTTCCGTGCAGACTACGGCTCGGCGCTGACATGCGTGCGCGTCAGCACGGCCATTGGATCGCTGAGAAAAGTCAACACGGCGTGCGGACGCAATCTAGCCTTCTTCTTGGACCGGCTCACGGAGCGCATACAGAGCGGAAACGGATCGCAGAACATGCTCGAGATGGACGAGGAGATGCTGGCGTACGTGAGCGGCGACTTGCAGGGATGCACGGAGAACAGTTGGGTTTGGGCAGGCAGCGAGACGGGCATCAAGCTCAACACGCCGCCGGCGACTCAACCGCAAAATCCTATGAACGCCGCTGCCAAGGATCCTGCCAAAGCACGCAACTCCAGCGGCGGCAGCGAGAACGGCGAGCCAATGCAGGAGGACGACGAACGGTACCCTGCGCCCCGCATGAACTCGATGCTCACAGATAAGGAATCGCGCGAGTGGGGCGGTTGGGAGCGCGTCGAGCGGCAGATAGCGACGCTGCTGGAGGAGCAACGGTCCAGACAGGCGCAAGCGCACACGCAGATGCAGCAACCAGCATTCTACCAGCCCAGCCCGCACAACGCGGGCAAAAGAGTTCAGCTGGGCCCGGAAGCCGGTAGCCTGCCTGGTCCCGCACCAGGGGCAGAAGCAGGAGGTGGAGCAGGGCCGCCACCGGGCAGCTCGGGTAGTTCGGCAAGCGCG
>RHKB01000497.1:0-12944 GCA_009829365.1 Neofusicoccum umdonicola | reverse complement strand
AGGCGTGGGGGCGGCGGGGGGAGGGGGGCTGGTGGTGGTGGTCGACGACGGCGGGCGAGGAGGAGAGGGTGATGGTGGTGGTGGTGGTGGTTGCCGGGTGCCACGACAGCTCGTGCAGGAGGTGCTTCTCCCACAGGCCGGCGAGGTAGACGTCGTCCATGGCGTCGCGGAAGTAGGCGGCGATGCCGGCCAGGGCGGGCAGCTTGTCGGCCGGCGCGCTCAGCGCGCGCGTCGTGTAGTCGTGCACGACGAGCTTCCACGTGCGGAATAGCCGCGGCACCCGCTCCGACTGCTGCGTGAACATGCTATGCGGCGAGTGCGTCGACAGCCGCGGCTGGTGGATGCGGCCCTTGGGCGACAGCCGGATCGTCGTCAGCCCTGCCCCGGCGCAGTACCCGTTCCAGTCTTGCTGGTGCGGTGGCGCCGACGGCCGCCCCGTCGACGAGCAGTCGTGTGCGCGCTCGCCGGCCGTGCAGCGCCAGACGGCCAGTGACCGCCCGTAGATGAGGAGACGTGGGGAGAGGACGATCTCCTGGAGCGCCCAGGCGCGCTCGTGCAGCGGCTCGCGCGTGGGCTGGGAGACGAGCTGCTGCTTGCGCGGGAGCAGCAGCATGTGGCCGACCTGGCCGCTGGCGCAGAGGACGGGCAGCTTGACGAGCGGCGAGCGTGAGCGTTCGGCCTGGAAGAAGCCCTCGTGGCAGGAGCGGGCGCGGGCGGCGACGATGGTGACGTGCGAGTTCTGGAAGACCTGCTGCATGCGGGCCATCTCGTGCTCCTTGTCGTCCGGGTCGTCCTGTATGATGCAGAGCGAGTCGATCCAGAGGTATCTCAACCCCAGGGCGCGCGCGGTGGTGACGGCGTCCTGCAGTGTCCGCGGGAGGCGCGCCACCTCCACGCCCTCCTCCATGTGCGCGGACAGCGTGGCCGTCGTCGTGACTACGGGCTGCCGGGCCTTCCCCCAGCAGTAGCTGAGCGTGGCGTACGGCTCCGGCTCGACGCCCTGCGAGCCGACCAGGCGCACGACGCCGCGGTGGCCCGACACGTCGAGCACTCTGGACGGCAGCGCCCGCCGCTTACGCACGCAGGCCCGGTGGCCGTTGTCGCACCAGTCCATCCAGCTCTTGACCAGCGCCAGTTCCTCCGGCGTGCCGCGGTCCGCGTTGATGCTGCACACGGGCAGGGAGAAGGCCTCGCCGTCGCGACAGTCGCCGCCGGCCACGACGGGCTGCGGTTCTGCGAGGGGATCGCCTGGGCACACACAGCTGTCAACCATCCCCCCCTTTCAACACGCACGCGCACCGCGCTCTCGCGCATACATACCATGCTCCGTCGCCACGTCGAACTGCAGCGTCCCCGAAAACAGCGTCCCAAGCCTCGACACCCTCAGCACCGGCACCAGGCTCGACCCGTCGCTCCTCGCCGGGCTGCCGCCAAACGACGTGTGCGTGGCCCCCGGGCTGCTCAGCCCGTCCGTCTCGAAGATAAACTCAAAGTGCAGCTCGGCCTCCTCGCCGCTGCTCCTGTGTCCGGTCTGCTCCCACCCTTTCAAGTTGGACCGCCGCTTCTCGCCCGCGACGGCCGACTCCAGCAGCACCTGGCACAGGCCGCAGCCGGCGGCTGCGCTGGTGGCCAGCGAGCCACGTCGGCGCGAGTAGACGAGGCCCGGCGACAGCGAGCTGCACAGCAGCGACCACGGCGGGTATTGATTAACGCGGTCGGACGGCAGCGACTGCAGCTGCGTGAAGAATGACGCGCAGTGTTGGCATGGCGACGCGGAACCCGGAGCAGGAGCAGGCGCAGGGCCAGGGACAGCTGGTGCGGCGGCTTTGGTTTGTGCAAGGCGGGCGTAGGCGTGGGCATGGGCGGGCGCCGGACTACTCTCAACCAGATGCATGGGGGGCGTTCCGGAGCCTGCGGCCGCGCAGCAAGCCGCATGCGAGAATGTGGCCTACGGGACCCCTCGTCCTCTCTCTATTCCCCCGTCCGCTGGGCGCCGGTTGCTGGCGAGGGAGAGGCAGCAGAGTCACGTCCGGGAGTCGGACCGATGGCCGGGGGGAGGTTCCGTGGTACAACGTGGTTGTGTGGAGATCAGGAACAACGCAGGCTGGATGAACGGTCCCCAGCTGTTTTGTACCAGGCCTGTGGCATCGGGGGTGGGCAATGGCTTGAACATTTCACCAGCTGGCGGGTTCGTGGGTTATTGCGGAGTATGGGCGCACGCGGATTGACCCATCGAAGGCAGCAGGAGGCGGTGACTGACGCGCCCCATGCGGTGAAGATCGGCGACCACGCTTACTCGCATGATTCGCTTTTTTTCTTTTCCTTCCAGAAGGGCCACATAAGCTTGGACTCCTGCGCGCTGACGATGCGAATCAGCAGCCGATACGAGTGATGTCTAGAGTGCCTGTGGCCGCCGTCGCGAGGCGGACGTAAGCTGTTACGCGTAGATGGACTGCTCGTTAATGGATACGACACCTCGGCCGCCTCGCTCCGCGCTGGGCGGTCTCGACGGCGCCGCGGAAAAAAATAGAAAGTGATTCTCAGGGGAAGCGGGCTAGATGCTGCGTGGTGGAGTCACCTTTAGCAAAAAGAAAGCCTTTACTAGTCGTGGGCAAGCCTCGGGGAACTGCAAACGCCGAGCTTCGGGCCGTGGGCTATAGCATGGTGAATATAATCCAGGCTGAGACCGTGGTGGACGGTGATGTGGTGTTGAAGATCTAACACGTTGCTTTCGTACACCGAGTGTGAACATCCGAAATCCCTTGAAATTCACTTCTTTCTACATCTTCTCTTTTTGTGATATCATAGATCTGAAGAAGTCGCGGCGTGCCCCATATCCGTGCTTTTTTTCTTTTTTTTTTTTCCACTCTTTCATCCAAGTCCACGCTTCACAAATTCTCGAAGTGGAATGTCGGCGCACCAGGAACCGCGGCTTCTGCCGAAGGCGGCAGGTTTTCTTTGGTCTCACCCTCACCAAGCAGGACCTGGCCAACCTTCTCGCCCTCCTTCACGCCCACAATCTCAACAACCGTCAACTTGGGCACCGTCTGCTTCAGACCAGGTACCATCTCCTTGAGAGTCGCAATCTCGTCGAAGGGCAAACGGCGGTCAAAGACCTCGACAGGCTTCTCACCACCGTCAAGACGCTTCTTCAAGCCTTGAACAAAAGGCATCGCCTTCTTCATGTCAGGCTTGGCGATCTCCTTGGTGAGGGTCTTGACATCGACGAGGCCAAGCTGTTCGAACTTCTCGCGCACGAGATCGAGGTATTTGTCTTGCCAGGCCGGGAAGGCCGCCGCAGCAAAGATGGTGAGCTTCTTATCCTTCTTGGGGTCAAAAGCAACGTTCTTGCCCTTGGCGAGCTTCTTGACCTGTTGACCCTCGGCCGACGTAATGTTCGAGGTAGTGTTGCGCACGTACTCGCGGGCAGCGGTAAGTGCCGGGTCGGGCGAGGGAACGGTCGGGTAAAGCGCATTCTGCACTGTCTCAGGCTTCTTGAGGACCTCGAGCCAGACGTACTCAGACCAATGAGGAGCAATGGGCGTAAGAAGGAGAGCCTGGAGCTCGATGAAGCGCTTCGTAAGGTCATGGTGCATTCCGATGCCGGCTGCCTTGGTAACCTCGCGGTAGAAGTCACGAGCGGCAGTGAAATCGTAGAAGCCGGTCTTGAGAGCAAGCTTGTAGAACGTCCTAAGAGAATCTGTTAGCCTTGTCTTCACTTCATCATTGCTCGTTGTTGTCACTTACTTCTCGTAGTGCTCCCTTGTCTCCAGGACCAAGCTGTTGAGCTCGTTCTCGAACATCTTGTCCCAAAGAAGCTTCTCGCCAGTGCGCTGGATTGTGTCGATGTTCTTGACCTTGCCATTGTCACGGGTCTCCTTGTACTGTGCCTCACTGCTGACAAGGTGTGCCTCGGTGACCATCTCTTCGCACCATTTCCTCAGCTCAAACAGCTTGAGAATGGTGCTGTTTGCCACAGTCTCCTCAAAGTTGGCATCTTCGATTCCATCGCCAGCGTCAGCAAGAGCCAGCCTGGTTGCGTCGGCGCCGAACTTCTTCACGGCGTCACCCAGAGTAAGGAAGTTGCCCGTGCTCTTGCTCATCTTCTCGCCGTTCAACATCAAGTGGCCGTTGACACGGAAGCCCTGCGGCCAGAGTTGTTGAGGGAAAAGAGCAGTGTGAATGTAGAGAGCGAAAGTCAAGTGGTTCTGGATCAAGTCCTTGCCAGACACACGAAGATCGAGAGGGTACCAGTACTCGAACTCTCTCTTCATGGAGTCAAGGTCTTCCTTGAGAATGTCGGTCTTGACGTCGTTGGTGCGGCAGAAGAGGTAATCCCAGACCTCATCGGTCATCTGCTCCGGCGCGATCCTCTGCTTGGAGAGACCTGGAGTCTTACCAAAGATGTCGCCATGGAGGTAATGAGCAATGGTGTAGTAGCTCATATACACCGTGCTGTCACTCAGAGACTCAACCAGCTGAGAAGCATCCCAAGGAAGCCTGGTACCGAGGCCGTACGACCTCGAGCAAGCCCACTGAGACAACCATCCAAGGGTCATCTTGAAGGCATGCTGCGCCTCGGGGTAGAAGGTGTTCATACCCTTCTCAAGGTGGTTTAGGACAGTCTCGCACCATTCACCGTCGCCGCCGTTCTCGGTGGTACCGTAGTTCATGTACCACTGGTCGAGGTATGCAGCAACACACTCGTCACCAGAGCGGGACATGACCATGCCATCGGGCTCACCGTAGGCGAAAGCATCACCGGCGTCGATAAGCTGCTGGCGGACGAGGGGCTTGGCGTCCTGTACAGACTTGCCAGAGAACTCGCCGTAGACCATCGTACCCTGGTAGAAACCTTCCTTGTAAGCCAAGTCCTTCGCCTCAGCAAGCTGCTTCGCATCCTTGGGCGAGTTGATCTTCATCTTCTCGCACAGGGTCTTCGCAGTAAGATCGCCGTACGTAGGGGTCTTGATGATCGGGATAATATCAAGCTCCGCCCACTCCTTCTTGATGCCGTAGTAATCGGCCTTCTTGATGAGGTCCATGGTCGTAGCGTAGTCATCGGGGCTGTCAGAAGGTACGCAAGTGACAACACCAGTGCCCTTGGAGGGCTTGACTGACTCCATGGGAAGAATCCGGACACCGTCCTTGTGTACAGAGAGCGGAGCATTGACGAGGGTACCAACAACGTCGGAGCCTTGCAGATCAACGACATGAGGGAAAACACCCCACTGGGGGAAGATGTTCTGGAAGGCCATATTCCTAGCAGCGCGGTGGGACAGGAAGAAGTACTCGTTGTCAGAGAACTTGAAGATGCCGTACGTGACCTTGGGGCCGACGAAACAGCAAGTCTGGCCGTACATAGTCTCAGGACGGAGAGTGGCCGGGACGAAGTACACGTTGGCGCCACTGGGAATCTTGTCACCAATCACAGACTTAGCCTTCTCAGGCCACTCGATAACCTTGAGCTTCAAGGCAGTATACTCCTGCACGGTGACACCCTCGCCAGAGCTGCGGTCGTGGTCCAGGCAGGCCTGGCCATCCTTGGGCGAGTAGACGGTGTAACGCTTGCCGAACTTGATCTTCCCAAGACCCTTCAGACGGTTCATCTGCCAGCGGACGAAGGCATCGTAGTATGGGTTCGCGTCGGTGGTGACCATGGATCTCCGCCAATCCACACGCGCGCCGATGGAAATCAGGTCCTCCTGGCAACGCGGAGGGAAGAACTCCAGCCAGTACTGCGGATCGGCAAACTTGTGGATTTCCTCGAGCGGAATGCCGAGGGACAGCATGATCTGGAACTGGTATTTGGTCTTGATGGTCTTTGCCGCCGCCTTGCCCTTGGTGGCTTTGAACTTGGTGATGTCGGCCTTGGAAGTCTCCTCAGTCGGCGCAGGATCATTGCTGGGCGCGGGCTCAGCGATATCGTCCTCCTTGCATCCCTCGAATTTCTTGCCAAAAAGCTCAACCTCACGCACCAACTTGTCGGCACAAGCCTTGATGGGCATGCCAGTGCAGTGGTAACCCTGGGGGAACAGAGCACGCTTGCCCTGCATGCGGGCGAAGCCGGTGGCGAACTCGACCTTACTCGCGGTGAAGCTGTGGCCGGCGTGCAGCACACCGTTCATGTATGGGTAGGCCATGGTGCCGAAGAACTTGGGTGTCTTTTCGCGCAGCTCGGCGGCGGAGACGGAGCCGTAGGGGAACTCCTTGGTGGATGGCGCATCCTGCTGGAAGACCTTGGAATCCTGCCATTGCTTCTGGTACTTCTTCTCGGCGGCAATGAGGGTGTCGCGCTTGTCGGTCTGGAGCGATGTCAGCGGCGGAATATTACTCGAGGCGGGGCAGAGCGGCGCACGTTCTCGATCTTGAGGGTGTTCTTGGAGCTGGCGTTCGGGTCCAAGGCGTCGAGCGTCGCTTTGGCGGCCGACATGATTGCGGATTGTTCGCGGCGCTGGATGCGAACGGAGGCCCGGTGAACTCTCTAACGGCACAGGGTTGAGTCACGGTGGGGAGCGTGGTGGGCTGTCGCCGCCGAGAAAGCTGCGGCGGGAATGACGCTCGGGCGGTGAGCAAGCGAGCGCCGCCTGCAAGGGCAAACCCATCGCAGCGCGTTCAAACCACCGGCCAACCATCGCGTCCGACCCGTCGCTCTCACACCATGCTGCGCTCCCTGGCACGTCGCGCCGCCGAGCCGTCAAGACCGGCCTTCGACATAAATCGCAACCCGTACAAGGCGAAACGCCTGTGGCCGCCGGACTTCACCCAGCTGCCGTCGAAGCACCAGTTTCGCCTCGAGCGCAAGTTCAGGCGCCGATCCCAGCTCAAATGGGCCCGCCCGCGGTGGAACAAGATCATTAAGCTAACACAATGGGCAACAATATCATGTGAGGGGATTTCCTGCCGTGGGCATGGCGGTGTTGCTGATGCGACAACAGTTGTCGTCGTGTACGGCGTGCTCTTCATGGATTGGAGAGACGAAATCAAGGCCAAGGGCCGCTCCCGCGACGAAAACGCCCAGCCGTTCCAAGGGGTACAGTCCTGCTGCAGTATTTGATGCCGCCAACATACTGACGTTGCGAAGGTCCGCGATTGGTACAGACGCACTATGGACTCCATCTGGTCCAAACCCACGCCGCAGTCTGCGAAGCCTCCATCCTCATCCTCCTCAACCGCTTCGTAACCACGCCAGGTATACAAGTGTAATCTTCACGCATACAATGTCCAACAGGTGACAGGACATCACCGAGAAATTGGGCAGAATGCTGCGCGTACATGATAAGGCTACAATTGCGGCTTATGGGCATTGATGTGTGACAAACCCCCGCCAACGATGGACCAGAGAGAGCTTGTAGCGTTGATCCAGCTGTGATGTCACGTCAGAGCATTCTGTGACCGCCTCGGAGCGATCACGCGAATCCCCACTCAACCAGTACCCGTATTCTTAGGGTCGATGCAAAAGACTTCCATGTGAGGTCCGGAGGAAGCAGTGCGTATAAGGGACGTTTCGAATCATGTCAATTCAAACCAGCTGAGGCTTCACTCAGATGGGGCAGACTGGCCAAAATATCTCGAAAGAGGATTCTCTATTGGTCGTCAAGGCTGGCAAGGGCCCATGCTTATATTAGTTCGGACGAGGAGCATTTGACCATGCGTGTGTCGGATAGGGTAAGGCTTTAATGCCCTAGTGTAAAGAATGCCATACGAGCACATGAAGTGTGCTGGAACTGAAAGGATTGGGCAAGAGATCCCGAGGTCTCAGCAGGCTCGGACAATTCAGGCCGCTTGTGGCACCGACCACGCAAAGACCGAGCCTCCTGTTCTCGGCTTCCGGTACAATTCACCAGAGCAATTGGTCGCTCCACCCAAACATCTGCGCCAGTAAATAGGATCCCGTCCGTCCAAGACGCATGGCACTCGGTGATTTCTCCAGGCGGCCAAGCCCTCCTCCGCCAGACCCCCCGTACTCGCCACAAGCCTCGGAAAACATAGCCCAACTTGATTTCCCCACACGAGTTCATCGGGACCGTTCCCTCATTGGCTCCCTCTCGGCACCGCAGGCATGATTTCCCCGGCCTTCCCCGCCCTGGCGGTGCTGCGTGCCAACCTTCCCGAAGCGCTCAAAAAGGGCATTAACGCCGACCTGCCTGCTCTCACACCACGCCCTCTGCTTCATTCTCTCAGACCCTTTTGAAGATTTTTGCCCAGCTTCGGCCCCATGTCTTCGGTTCCCCGGACTCGCACAGGCTGTCAGGTATGACATTTATCCGTGAATCGCGGTGTAATTGGTCGCTAGTCGCTGATGTAATCGTTTCTTCAGAGCTGCCGTGTAAGGTGTGTAACCGGAAGCTCCAACCTGTGATACGTGTGCACCTACTGATGGACGTTTCGCCCGGTGTAGACATCTTAAGTGTCAGTGCCCACCCTCTGCATCCCCCTGGCCAGCCAGCTAATGCGGACGATTACATGCAGGTGATGAGCAGAGACCATCCTGCACGAGATGCGCAAAGAGTGGCATCGAGTGTGTTCGGGGCTACAACATCCGCTTTCGTCATAGCCTGAATCCAAGGTGCCACCATCCCCATTTTCATCTCCTCGCTTCTGCAGAACACCACTTGGTCGGCTAGACCGTTCTGCCACTTCTCGGCAGACAAGTCATCCTAGGCACCTTCGCCACTGACAAGTTGACAGTGTAGCAAATATCAAGGGGTCGGGCGTGGGAAAATGCGAGTACGACTTCTCCACGACCCAGCCGTGGTGCAAGACAGCCCACAGCCTCAGCTATGTGGACGAGACGCCCGAGTTGCGCAACATTTACGATCACGATGGAGACTCAGACGACAACATCGTCGTAGCTACCCCTCCGGGATGGAGAGACCACGCAGCCTCGGACCTGGCTGAGGCTCTCCCAACGTCGACCGTATCACGTACACGGCCTGTTCTTCCTCCACCGTCAAGTCATCACAGCATCAGCGAGGCAGGCTCCTCACCAAAACGTCGCAAGCTCGATGCACCTCGCAAATCAGATGCCATATGGTCAAGACCGTCCGCAATCCCTTTGCACAGCCGCCCCTCCAACGACCGAAGATTGAGCCAGCAAACACACACCACCCCGCCAATTGCGGCAACACATAACGAAGTGATTGGCCCGGATGATTTCCCGTCGCTGGAGCCGACAACTTCGATACCGAGCGACTTCGGACCAGACTTCCATGCCGCATCAGAGTCCGCACTAGTCCTGTCAAGCATATACACAGATGCACCAGTATGGCCCCTGAAGGAGAAGGAAGAGGCTGCTTTGCTGCGGTATTTTGTTGATAACCTGGCGGTTTTGTTTGATCTCTGCGACCCAGACCGGCATTTCCAACTTGTGGTGCCACACAGAGCAGCAGTCTGCCCACCATTGTTGAATGCGATCCTGGCCGTTTCTGCTAGACACTGGAGCCGCGTTGGTGACTACAATCCTTATGTTGCCGAACGGTACCACCACGAATGCTTGAAGCATCTCATTCCGATGTTGAACGAGACGGCAGCTCTGATGGATGAGAACCTCCTCGCCGCCACCGTTATTCTACGTTTCTTGGAAGAAATCGACGTCCCAATATCCGGAAATGACTCCCAAAGTCACCTCTTGGGGACTCAAGTATTCCTGAGCGCACAAGAGCGGTCTACGGTACATGGGGGGCTGAGGCAGGCAGCCTTCTGGGTGGGACTCCGCCAAGAGGTCTACATGGCATTCGTCAACCAACGTACAATCATACCCGTCCTGGAGCACTGTAACATAGACCGGTCCTTCGAAACAGCGAGCGACTGCGTCTGGGCAAATCGGGTAGTCACTCACTGTGCAGATGTGCTCCGGTACTGTTTTGGAGATGGGGAGCAAAGCGTTGCCAACTACAACCGACTGCTGGACTACTGCGATGGGTGGTACATGTTCAAGCCCGCGTCATTCTCGCCCATATTCTACCGAGAGCCTGATGGCAAAACAGCCGTCTTTCCGGAGATCTGGCTCCTAAGTGATACCGTTACCACCGGTCTTCAACACTATCACCTTGCGAAAATCCTTCTCACGGCACACAACCCGAGGGCTCCGAGATTGGGCCCAGGACAAAAGCAGGCAGAAGCAAAGATAGATGTACGCTCCTCTTTTTCTGTGGCTCCGTTGTTCACGCTAATATCCACAACAGGAACAGATCAAAGATGACGTGCGGGCACTATGCGGCATGGCCAAATCCAACTCTCGCTGCCCGCCAAATTTCGTGTACGAGCCGTTCTCCACCAGACACCCACCGAAGTTCGGCCCAAGCCGGGTTAACGCATCTCTTAGAACCGCGTCCATGGCGATAGCACTCGCCGGAGAACGATTCACGGATCGGGTGGAGCAAGATGCCGTGATGGACATCCTTGAGAGGTGCGAAAGGGATTATGCGTGGCCCACACTTGTCGCGTGAGTGCTGTTCTTCCCCATTACGTGAGAGATGCGAGATGATTCCAGGACTCTGGCTGATATCGCTGCAGACAATCGCAGCTCAAAGAAGCTTGGGGCTGGCCAGCAGGGCCCGAACTAGAGGCGAGCAGAGTCAGTATCGACGGGCTGATAAACGGGCTGACGTAGGTCTCCTATTGTCTCTAGAAAACCGCGGGCTGCATCGCGGAATCTGCGCCTCAACTGGCTCCATGCCCATCTTCTCCTCTCTTGCGCACCCTGTGATCTAAAATTGTGCCAATATGATTGGACATCCACGACATAAGTGGCACACAGTACAAGCGCGGGCGCGGGGATGCTGCGCACTGATAGCCCCACCAGGGGAAACAGGCACTTCGTCCAGCGATGACGGAATGTGAAGACCGAGTGCAGTCTCACTCTTCCCTTCTCCGAAAGCAGAATCTCTTTCCGGGGAAGCCGATAAGCGCCACTCTGGAGGCAAAGCAGATCTGGACAGGGTAAGACTCGAATGCGACGGGCTGTCGGCCTCAATTCCCCTTTCTGTCTGCTGCGCAGAAGCTTGACGCAGTCCTGCTTGGCCCGGCCAGCAACAGGCAAGTGGCGCGACAGGCTGGACTCCCGACCGGGGAATTTTCCCCGACGTGTTCCCCGGACCAGAGGCGCATTTCCCCACAATCTCAGCCCCGGACTGACGCACATGCTCCCGCCGCAAGGGCGGGACTCAGATCGCGGCCGGTCTGTGGAGGGGCCAAGACGGGTCGGCGCCGACGGAGGTGGGGTGGAGGGGCTGCCGTTTACAGTACCCTGTTCCCGACGCGCTCAAACGGTAAGAAAGGCCCGCTGGTGGGTTTGTATATCAGCATCCGCCAGCCCACGTCTTCTGCTCACCAGATGGCATTGAGTTCTTTGCACTTCTCGTAGCCTCTCTTCTTCACGGTCGCCTCTCGCGTCCCTCGCCCCCTCCGCTGCCGCATCGCCTTTCTGTTTTCCTTTCTTGATACCCGCCCATCATGGCACAACTCCTCTCAAACCCGGCCTTCCAGGAGACTCTGAAGGAGCTCTCCAAGGTAGCAAGGCCGCAGTCCGCGGCCGATCTTGCCGCTCTCGGTGTCTTCGTCCTCGGGTCCGCTGGCTACCTGCTCCGCGGCGTGACCTGGGACAAGCCTGACCCGTACGACCACATCTGGTACGAGCGGCCGCAGCTGAAGAACGGTGGCACCCTCAACGCCAAGAAGGAGACGCGCAACATCGCCCAGAAGCTCGACGAGTCCAACAAGGACCTCGTCATCTTCTGGGGCTCGCAGTCCGGCACCGCCGAGGGCTTCGCCAGCCGCCTGGCGCGCGAGTGCCACCTCCGCTTCGGCCTCGAGACCATGGCCGCGGACCTGTCGGACTTCGACGCCGAGACCATTGCGCTCATCCCGGAGTCGAAGCTCGCCATCTTCGTCTGCTCGACGTTCGGCGAGGGCGATCCCAGCGACAACACGGCCGGTCTGTGGGACTGGCTGCTCAAGAGCAACGACGTGTCGCTGAAGAACCTGCGCTACATGGCCTTCGGGCTTGGAAACAGCAACTACAAGTACTACAACCGCGTGATCGACGTTATTGTCGAGGCGCTCGACAAGTTCGGTGCTCGCCCGCTGCTGCCTGTCGGCAAAGCAGACGACGCGGAAGGCGGCACGGAAGAGGACTTCATGGCGTGGAAGGACGAGCTCTTCGCCGTCTTCAAGAACGAGCTGGGCCTTGAGGAGCGCGAGATCAAGTACGAGCCCACTCTGTCCACCACCGAAGACGAGTCGCTCGAGCCGATCGATCTCCACCACGGAGAACCCGTCCACCCCCGCGACAACCCCAAGGCCGCAGCCGCCTGCTCTCCCATCAAACCGTTGACGATCCTGAACTCGCGAGAGCTGTTCCACACCAAGGATCGCAACTGCGTGCACATGGAGCTGGACCTCACCGACCACCCGGAAGTCAAGTACAAGACCGGCGACCACCTCGCCGTCTGGCCCATCAACCCGGACGCCGAAGTCGACCGGCTCCTCGCCATCCTCGGCCTCTCCGAGCGCCGCGACATCCCCATCTCGATCAAATCGCTCGACCCGACCGTCAAAGTCAAGGTCCCGACACCAACCACTGCCGCCGCGCTCTTCCGCTACTACCTTGAGATCTGCGCGCCCGTCTCGCGCGACACCATTCTCTCCCTCTCGCCCTTCGCGCCCACCGCGGAGGCCAAATCCTTCCTCCTCACTCTCGGCAAGGACAAATCCGCCTACGCCGCCTACCTCTCACACACCCACCTCAACCTCGGCCGTCTCCTCACACTAGCCAGCAACTCGACGCCCTGGCCCACCCTCCCACTCCCCTACATCCTCGAGACCCTCCCGCACCTCCAACCACGCTACTACTCCATCTCCTCCTCCTCCGTCATCTCCCCCCGCCACCCCTCCATCACCGCCCTCGTCTCCACCACCCCCCTCCCCTCCGCCCCGCCCAT
>RHKB01000496.1:26037-64104 GCA_009829365.1 Neofusicoccum umdonicola | reverse complement strand
GGGGAGGGGCTGGGCGGGTTTATTGATTCTGGGTTGGGTGGGGGTGGGGGGACGTCGGTGGCGGCGTCGTCGTCTGGGTCGATGGTGTCGGTGTCGTCTGGGTTGTCGTTGCCGTCGTCGGGTAGTGCTGCAGCGGCGGATGGGAGGAGGAGGGTGGCTGGTGGGGAGGTGTTCGCGCTGGTGCTGGTGTTGGTGGGCCTGTTTGTAGGAGGGTTTTGAGAAAGCGCAGAGACTGTGGTTCGTTTGGTGCAGCTGCTTCTTCGTTGGTCTTACAACGCGGCATTTTCTCAAGAGAGACGTTCTATCACGACTTTAGACATCGTAATACTAAGTCAAGAATATGATCTGGATAGATTAGCTAGAGCAGTAGAAAAGATGATTATATTTGGCTCAAGTGTTTTTGTTGCTGCTATGGAATGCCAACTCTTGCTGTACTGTCACGAAAAGCAGATGGAAGCGTACGAGAGTATACAAAAGTATATCACTTCAGTTGATTTCCGACGGGGTTTCTTCACACCTGTTCTGATGCGTACAAATACCCCAGCACCCTCTCGACAAGATCCTTCCGTGGCCCAGCCTGGTCATCATTACTCAGAGCGTGGGAAGCATTGGGTATGACTCCACTGAAATCCTGATCCCAGATCTGGAATTCACCGTTGTGGTTGGCGGCGTTCTTCCACCTCGACAGCAACTTCTCCTTGTCGATCCAGTCTGGAACGGATTGATCGGCTCCGGACATCATGACCATCAGCTTGTGTTTCAGCAGCTGCTGGCGTTGAATCATTCCAAACGTCGTCTTCAGGTGCTCGTCACTCAGATCCGAGCTGAACAGGTCATCCTCCCGCGGCGACTGTGGGCTCTCCGGGCTGACGAGGCTCAGGAATCTCCGAGCGGTGAGCGGAGTGTTTCGGTATCCGATCTGAGACGTCGTTGACAGCGGCAGCAGGGTATCGCAGGGTTTGTTCTCTTGGGTAGCGTCTTTGGCCATGGCCACCAGCTTCTCAAACACGGCCTGAACCTCGCTTGGGGACTTGTCCAGCCAGCCCTCCTGCAGGACCAGGTGGATTGCTTCCCTGTCCGACACCGGTGCCTGCATGATTGCGCCGTCGAGTGGCAGACGCGTGGTATGCTGGAGGCCGGAGTCGAAGGCCGGGGTGGTGGTGTGGGGGTTTGGCCGATACAGGTAATGCAGCACGTGCTGGCTCCCGGTCGAGTGGCCCATGAGGGCAAGCTTGCCGTTGCCGTATCTGCTTGCTTTGTACTCTTTGACGTAGTGCAGACATTGGGCGATCTCGTCCGTGTCTCTGTCAAGATGGCCAAGACCCCATGATTCATAGGACGACGAGAAGTTCAGGGTGAAGAGCGACCATTCCGTTGGCTGGAGAGCGCGCGCGAGGTCGGCCATGTAGGAAGTTGTGCCGAGGCCATCGCCCAGACCGCCGATGAAGACCAGGCTGTGCGGTTTGCGGACGGCGTTGGAGGTAAACTCGAATGTCACGAGAGTCTCGGTCTGCACGCCATCGCAATTAGCGAGGCTCGACAGGCGCGGGGAAGGTGGCGTACGTAGTGGTGGAGAATGCCTGGAAGACCGCCCTTGGGCCAGAACTTGGAGTACATGGTGGGGCTGGGCGGGAGAGGCGACGGTTGGGATGTCGAGGAAGCCGATAGGACGACGGAGGAACAGGCTTAATGTAACAGGCAGTGCATCACGTGCGAGGATCATCGGCTGCCACTGAAGACGGCTCCGACATAGGCCCCTCCGCCCCGCCGTGGCAGCGAAGATCGACCGACAGCCAGCAAATCTGATCTGGACGGTTGCATGGGCCGCGACCGCAGCCAGCTCCACGCGACCGTGCTGCCGAGCTGCTGAGTTTTTTCCGACAAAGCGGCTAGACGGGTGTTGCACGCAGGTGGCGTGGCTGGAAGCGCCGGCAGCTGCCGCTATCAGATCCGCTACGTTGTTGCGTTGGGTGCCCCCGGCACCTGGCCGCGTGGGCCCCTGCAAGCCTGAGCGGCGCACTGCGTGCCCGCCGTCTGCGAGTCATAGCATCGGCGCAAACCGGCCAGGATTGACGGATTTTGACGAGATCTGGGAGAGCAGGGCCAAGCTGCGCAAGCTTGCTAAGGCGCGCACGTCCCGAAGCTGGAAACCCAGAGCCACGGTACGCTACGCTGCCGGAGTCGGATCAGATAACTTTGTTACTCCACCCCTGCTACAGTACACCGCATCTATAGTTCCACGCGTACACACATATCTGCTGCTCGTACCATGCCGGCCAGAGCCGCGGAAACAACCGAACGCACCCCGAAGTTCCGTCCAGCCGTAAAGTCTAGAACAAGACGCCCTTGGTCTGCGTCTTGGTCACCTTCAAGTCCTTGATCAAGAACATCCAGCCGAGCGAAAGCGCCATGATGGCGGTGCCGGCAATCAGCATCTTGCTTTGCGCCTCGGCGTACGCAAGATTGATGGCGTGTCGGACCGGTGTGCCTCTGGCGTAGCTCAGCTGGACATCGAGCGAATCGTAGATGGTTTCCCAATCGGCCTTGGCCGACTCCGGGAGAAGACGCTGCAATGCGGCAGGCAGCGTGTGCGTCCAGATAGCACCCGAAATGCTGCTTCCGACCGCGCTGCCCATGTTGCCAAAGACGTTGAGGAACGCAAGCGCCGACGCCGCGTTGTTGTGGTCAGCCACAGCCAAGACTGCAACTTGTTGGACGATGATCATGGTGCCGCCGGACAGAGCAAGGAACACCTGGCACATGATGTTGTAGCCCACCGACCAGTGCGGCTGCCGGAAGTAGATCATCAGCCCTTCTCCAAGCAGGTACAGCGGCACGGACCAGAGAAGAAGCCATCGGAAGCGGCCCGTCATCTTGATGCTCAGTCCTACGCCCAAGAGCCAGACTCCGGAGACCACGTCGAAGATGCTGCTGATGTATCCGGCGGTCTCGATGCTCACCCCATAAACAACTTGCAGGTACGACGTGTAGTAGTCGTCCCAGCAGTAGTATGCAATTTGGTAAGTGGCATCCACAAGGCAAGCGCCGAGCACCGTCCTTGTCGCAAGCATTTCCCATGGGAGAAAGGGCACTGGAGCGACCCAGTGTTCGACCGCGGCGAAGGCAAGCAGGCAGACGATACCGACCACAAGCATCACGATTATAGAGGCAGTCTTCCAGTCACTGTCCGTCGAGCCCGCGATGGTGAAGGGAAGGAGGAAAAGGACCAGGCCAGCCGTAAGAAGGACAACTCCGAGGACTAGCACAATCAGCAAGGTGCATCAAAGAGCAATGAAAGAAGAGGCACTCACGGTCGAATTCGATGGCGTAGTGGACGATGCTCTGCACCAGCGTTCTGTCGACGCGCTCCCTCTCACGCAAAAGACCATTCGTCTTTGCCAAGTGGCGGTTCCACCGCAAAAGACAGAACATCAGCAAGGCCACAACGGGGAGAACAATAGCAAAACATCCATAGCCCCACCGCCAATTGGATTCAAAAAAGTGCGCAGCAGCAGCCGGACCTGCATACGCCGTGATAATGTAGGGGGAGGAAGTGAATGCATAAGCAAGACCTCGATCGCGAAGCGTCGACGTATCAGCTGTGATGACGTCGACGCAAAAGATCAACCCATAGAACCCAACACTGTAAAACACCTGCTTCAAGGTGAGCTTTTGATCTCGGACAGAGGGGGGTTATCAGGCTGTGGCGTACCTGGGCCGCACAGTAGGTGCCAATGCCGTTACATGTTGCACTCAAGATCAGCCCCAGAACTGCGAAGACGGTCATGAGCGCGAAGCCAATAGAGCGGTCCCAGAGGTTGAGGATCTTGGCAACGGGCATGTAAGTTGCCGCCCCCATAACGCTGGACACGATGTCGATGACCGGGATCAGCGAATGCGATTCGAAGTCGCTGGTGATGTAGGCCGACAGGTTCGAGGTGATTTGGGATTGGAAAGCGTTGACAAAGTACAAGCACCACATGCTGTTGACCGTCAGCAAGTCATTGTTTCTCGCAGCATCAGACTTCAACTTGCAGGATGTAGGCAGCGCCAAGCGATGTCTTGGTCCACGTCAAGGTGATGGCCTCAGCCTGAGTGACTCCATCTTGGGCTGCCTCGTTGGGACGCTCCTCGCTGGAGGTTTGGTGGACCGCATCGGCCGGCGCTTTGGAGTCTGGCTCGGCGGAACGCTCTGCGAAAGTGTTGGCATCGTACTGGACACCGTTGGAATTGTCGTCTGCTGAGGCTGGCTCTGCCGAAGGAATGAACTTCTTCCACAACGTCGAGGCCATGTTGGGGCAGTGTTCGGACTGGAGGAGATCGGGTATCTGAGCCAAGGCGGCTGCGAGCGAAGCTTGGCTTGCATCTTAAGAGCCTGCGCAGAACTCTGAGCACCGAAGGATCACGCTCCGTTCTGGAGCTAGAGCACCAACGCCCCACAAGATCAGATAATGGCGGCTAACGGGCGTGTGGTCCGATTTGTGCTTGCGTGGCTAAGCGAACACGGTGGCCCGCCTCGGTCCAAGGATTAAGTCCGAGGGCGTCTGGGCTTGACCTCGACTAAGGCGCAGGCGAATCCTTCACAAGGCGCCGCCTAGAACAATTTCGATCTGATAAGATGTGTCAAGCAAGCGTAGGAAAGGGCCCACAAAAGGGCGTACCATCATCGGGCCCTCAAGGAGCTGGTCAGATGCAGTACAAAACCTGTGCGATGGCTCAGTGCCCTGCCATTGATTCGACATGACCGCTGTCCTTGAGCATAGCGCCACAGCGCGATTAAAGGCCGACCGGTAAATTATCCCCACCAGGCGCACCGCCTGCTCCCCGGTGCACCACAACGCTGACGAGCCCTGGAAGGAACTGCGGAACGACACCGTCGACTTGCGGGCACCATGAAGGCCGTTCAGAAACTCGCGGGCTACCCCAGCCTGCTGCTGGCGGGCAGTCCTTCAACAGCCGACCTGGGCACGCTGCTGCTGGGTATCGCAAGTGCAATAGCATCCGGCGTCCCCTTCCCGTTGATTGGGATCCTGTTTGGCCAGCTTCTCGACGACTTCAACGGGGCAACATGCAACTCAGCAGACGATCCGGGCTCCGGAGCCGGATATCAGTCCAGCATCAACAGCAAAATCCTGATTATTGTCTATCTGGCCATTGCTCAATTCGTCACAATCTACGTCCACCTCTTGTGCTGGGGCATGAACGGCGCACGGCTGGCCCAAAGACTGCGGGAGCGTTATCTCCAAAACTTGCTTCGACAAGAGCCATCGTTCTTCGACAACCTACCCCCTGGTGAAGTCGCCTCTCGCCTCCACAGCGACATCCAAGCAATCCGCTCAGGCACATCGGAGAAAGTGGGGATATGCTTGTCAAGTGTGTCCTTCTTCGTCACCGCGTACATTGTGGCTTTCATCAAGAACGACACGTTGGCAGGGATGCTAGTCTCTTTGGTTCCAGCCTATTTCCTGATGTCATTCGTCGGGAGCCACTACATCGAAAAGTACTCAGGGCTCATGTCCGACTACGCTGCTTCCGCTGCATCAATTGCGTCCGAAGCCCTCTCCAACATCCTCGTAGTCCAAGCTTTCGGAGCAAGCGCCAGGCTCGAGAGTAAATTTGCCGATGCGCTCAAGTCTTCGGAACAGGAGGGTATCAAAAAGGCTACGGCGACTGGCATCCAGACCGGAGTGTTGTATTTCATTGCTTACTCTGCGAATGGTCTAGCGTTCTGGCAAGGAAGCAAGCGCATCGCAGACTCAGTGGGGCGAGACTCTCATGGCGCTACTGTAGGCTCTACTTTCACTGTCATTTTTATCCTCATCGAGGGTGAGTTGGACTCCAATCCTGTCATAGAGTCTCTACTGACGCAAGAAAACAAAGCAACTCTACTCTTGAGTCAAGTAGCACCGTTCATCCACCTATTCTCAGCAGCCGTCGCCTCGTTCCAAAAGTTACGCGGAGACATGGACCGCGAGCCATTGATTGACGGCGTGACTGCATCGGATCTTGCTCTACCACAGGCAGGAGCCGGCTTTGAGTTCGAGAATGTCTCGTTCACTTATCCGTCTAGACCTGAGATCACCGTCCTCGACAATGTCAGTTTTCGCATCCCTGCCAACAAGCATACCGCCCTTGTCGGTCTTTCGGGAAGTGGCAAGTCGACCATCGCGGGTCTGGTCACACGGCTGTACAATCCCACGCAAGGGCGAATCCTCTTCGATAATCAAGACGTTCGAGATGTCAATGCCCGTGATTTGAGAGGCTTCCTGGGCTTGGTGCAACAGGAGCCCTCTCTCCTGGACCGTTCCCTTCTCGAGAACATTGCACATGGTTTGATCAACTCGCGCAATCCAAGTCACGCACATCTAGAGACAATACTCCTTGGTTCCGGGCTTGCGGATCTAGCACAAGAAGTCCGTGAGGGCAGTGATCTTATGGTGGCAGCAGAGAAACGGGGCCCGGCCTTTGTCGAGATTGCCACTTTGGTTAAAGACGCCGCGAGGCTCGCGGATGCGGATGGCTTCATTGCTGCCCTGCAGCAAGGATACGGCACCACCGTAGGCTCTAGTGGGCGATTGATCAGCGGTGGCCAAAAGCAACGGGTGGCACTCGCCAGAGCACTGGTCAAAGATCCTCCGGTTCTCATTTTGGACGAAGCCACAGCTTCTCTTGACTCCAGAAGCGAAATCCGCATCCAGCAGGCCATCTCGAACATTACCAACGGTCGGACCATCATCACCATCGCTCATCGCCTGTCAACCATCGCTACCGCGGACAATATCATTGTCATGCACAAGGGTCACATCGTGGAGCAAGGCACCCATTCGGAATTGATGGCCAAGGATGGGGCGTATGCGGACCTGGTGAAGCTTCAAACACTCGCACCCGTGGCTGGACAGAACGAAGTAACGACTGACATCAGCGGTGTCGACACTTCAGACCGCCACCCTGTGCCAATTGGTCATGTTGAAAAGACGAGTCAATCCGACGATGAGCTCGAAAATGCTGGCAAAGCCGAGTTCTCGACAGGTGAAGCCCCAGTCGCCGGCTCGGCAAAAGATCCGGAAGAGCCTGAGACTCCAAACAAATCTCTGTGGGCCTTGGTGCGAGGCTACGCGCCCGCTGTGAGACCACACCTGCTCACCATTACCGTGGCCCTGCTGGGCTCGGTCATGGTCGGTGGGGCGTTTTCTGGAGAAGCCGTGATTTTTGGCAACACGGTTGGAAGTCTGAGTCTCTGTCATAGCGAAGCAAGTATTCGGCATCGAGGCGACTTTTTCGGGCTCATGTTCTTCGTTCTTGCAATCATCGAGTTCTTTGCGAACATCTTCAGCTGGACCGGATTCGGCTGGGTTTCAGAAAAAGTCGTCTACACCGTCAGGGTGCTATCCTTTCGCTCGCTGTTCGGGCAAGACCTCCAATGGCACCAGTCCGAGGGCCGATCGCCTGCCATGCTACTTGCCTACATCACCAGAGATGGCAACGCTTTGGCTGGGTTCAGTGGTTCAGTTATTGGCACTTTATTCTCAATCACCATCAACCTCTTTGCCGCAATCATCTTAACTCACATCATTGCTTGGAGAATTGCATTGGTCTGCCTGGCTTTGGTGCCGCTTCTGCTTGGGGCTGGCCTGATGGAGCTCCGAGTTCTCGGAAAATTCGAAGGACAGCACGAAAATGCGTACACCAAATCGGTCGATATTGGCGTTGAAGCAATTACGTCGATCAAGACAATTGCCTCGTATTCTCTTGAGGACGAGACACTGGGCACATACCGCCGATCCCTGGACGGCCCTCGCAAGGACACGTTCAAAGTCACCGTGCAAGCGAGCTTTTGGCAGGCAATGACCTACTTCCTTGGCAACCTTGTCAATGCCCTGGCCTACTGGTGGGGAGCCAAACAAATCATCGCCGGCAATTACACTCAGACGCAGTTCATGATCGTGGTCTTCTCGCTTCTTGTGAGCGCCCTCCTGTGGAGCCAGATGTTTGCCCTTGCACCGGAGCTCTCCAATGCCCGCGCGGCCATGGCGAGGATCTTGGATCTGATCCAGATCGGCTCGAGCAAGATGCAAGGCCACGCGTATCCTCTTGAAATACCTCCGAAGGAGCAAGATATCGAGGCGATAGCTGAAAAAGAATTGCTTCATGCGTCTAGCCAGGTCGCGTCGAGCGTCCAGCTCTGTGATGTCCATTTCTCCTACCCTGCGCGGCCGGACACTACAGTGCTGAACGGGTTGAGCATTGACATTCAGCCAGGGCAATTCTGCGCTCTCATTGGCCCCAGTGGTGCCGGTAAATCGACCATCATTTCACTGGTCGAACGCATGTACACGCCGCAATCTGGATCCATCCTGGTTGATGGTGTTGACGTGACGAAAGACCGCAACATCTCTTTCCGGGACACAGTAGCTTTGGTACCGCAAGAGAGCGTACTGTTCGAAGCCAGTGTCGCGTTCAACATCGGCCTTGGTGCTCGACCAGGGTACGAGGCCACTATGGACGAAATCCGAGAGGCATGCAAGCTCGCCAACATACACGACGTCATCCAAGCATTGCCAGATCAATACGACACCCTCTGCGGACCGAATGGTAATCAATTCTCGGGAGGCCAAAAACAAAGGCTATCCATTGCTCGAGCACTCGTCAGAAACCCCAAAATATTGATCTTGGATGAGTCTACCAGTGCTCTTGATGCCGAGTCGGAGAAGCTACTGCAGGATGGGCTTGACAAGGTCTCGGCAAGGGGAACTACCGTCATTGCTATTGCTCATCGTCTCCACACGATTAGGAAGGCCGATGTCATCTTTCTGATTGAAGGGGGCCGATGTGTTGATCGCGGATGTCACGATGAACTTTTAGAGAAGTCGGAAAGCTACAGGGCGAATGTCATGCATCAGACAGTGGCAGTTTGATCAGAGGACTTAGGCAAATGATGGATCAAACTTATCGTTACACGAGGGGTACAAGGGGAACGTAGAGGCGATTACGAATAGACCAAGTTGAATGATAGAATCATGGAATGTCATTCCGCTATTCCTTTAGATAATATTTCTATGTGTTCTGTGTAACTTGTTTGGAGATGTGGGTAGTAATCTCAATTTTTCCTGCGAAACAGATGCGGGAGCCTGCCGCTTTACGTTGTCAAGAATCGCATTGAGGGATTAAAATGCAAAAGGAGTATATGGAAACGAAACAGCAGACCTCTTTATTCAAGCTATGAGTAACTTAAAATATACATGTACATAAGAAAAAGTCAAACTAAACGGTTGAGAACATTCCACCGTCAAACAACAAGCGCTTTGATGAAGGAGTTGCCAGCTCCTGAGCAGCCGCAACCAGCTCATCAAGCATTGCGTCCACAAAAGCTGAGTCTCTCCCACTCCCAACCACCCCGACATGCACCTCACCGCCTCTGATAAATGACACGGCCTTGAAAGGATAGGCAGCATCGCCATGCGGCTTCAAGATATCAACCCTGCACTTGCCCTGCGCAAAGGGCATCGTGTCGAAGTCCTCGTCAGCGTCCTGATGATGAACCACCGAGTCAAAGAAGTCTTTGGCGGACCACTGTGTACACTGCTTCGCGATCTTCTCAAACCCGACAAAGTCATGGGCCGCGGACTCAGCGCTTTGCCGCTGCACAAACCGCAACAGTTCGGCCGCGGTCCACTGCTCCTCGAAGGTCACTCTGACCGGGGTGAACTGGTAGCACGGGCCCACGACATTCTCGACGTTTGCCAAGTCGACGGTTCGGCCTGAAGTGACGGCGCCGAACGTCACGTCCGGTTTGCGGAGACGGCGAACCAGAACCAGCGCCCACGCTGCCGTCAGCAAAGTCGCCAGGGTGATCTCCTCGAGCCGCTGTGAGACCTGAACGGGTTTGGCCCGGAATAAAGCCTTGTCTGTGGCCTGCGCTGGTGATCCGACAAGGACAGACAGGGACGAGCCGGCCAGAAGGTTGCGCCAGTAGTTGAGTGCTTTGATTTGTGCAGCGCTCTCGCTGTGGATGTGTGCAATGTACGCCGAGTAGGGCTCAAAGTTGGCGATTGCGGCTCCGGTGTACAAGGTACTCAGATCATGGAGCAGCCTGGGTAGAGAGGTGCCGTCATATTGAGCATGAGACAGACGAATGACAAGACAACTTTGGCCGGTGTTGCTCTGGACGTGGACCATTTTGAGGAAAGGTGATCCCAGGGCAAAGCGGGACTCAATGTCCACTTTACAGAGCTCGATGGCATACCGCTCAAGATCCCCTTGGGCCTGTTGCGTAGTCAAAGGCGTATTCAGCTCCTTCAAGACAACTTGAAGTGTGTTGGATTCGTTTTCGATGAAGACGGTGCGCAAGACGTCGTGAGTATTGACAAGATCGTTGCAAGCCCGGATCAGGCGGTCCTGGTTAATCCAACTGTCAAAATACAGCATGGTGTATTGGACCGACGTTCGAGGCGCCTGAATGGTTGCTCTGACATCAAGTGCTTGAGAATCCGTCACCGGATACACATCCTGAATAGACCAACGTGGATCGGCAAGTTTCGGGTGGACTGTTCTTGACAGGAACGCATCCACGTCGACCTGGCTTAGCGCCGAGAATGGCTTGTAAAGCTTTGCATTTGTTGCTGACGCCTGGTTCAAGTTCGTCACCTTGGCCGCATCACAAAGACGCATGTACAGGAAAATGTCGGCCACGGACAATCTGTGTCCCTGCGCACGAAGGCTCGACACCAACTTCATGGCTAAGACGGAGTCGCCGCCGAGGCGGAAAAAATTGTCGTCTACGTCGATCTGCTCCGCAGTCATGCCAAGAACTTTCGCCCAGGAGGAGCGCAGGACATCCTCTGCAGGCGTCAAAACTGACTCAGGTGCGGTCTGAGCCCACGCTTCTTTGACGCCTTCGCGAAGCTCAGTGAGGATATGTCGAGGAACCGATGAGGCCAGTCGACTCAGGGTCTTGTGATCGGTGGGGATCCTTTCAACGACGACGTACGCAAAGGGGGCCATGTAGGAAGTAAACGATTCTCGGATGGACTTGTCCAGTTTCTTTAATGCCTTAGCGAGACTGATGGGAATGCTGGCTCGGATTCGCAGGGCCTTGCCATCAAGAACGACGTCATGGTTTCCCGCAATAAGCTGAACGCTGACTTCCTCGGAAGGCGGTTGCTCTACAAAGACAACCAGTTTCGGCTCATGGTCCAAGGTCTGTTGGTTGATATCAGACGATACCTGAGACACGGCTACAGCGGCACGAACGGTCGGTGGGAAATGTCTCGTGAAACGCGCCTCGAAGCCCGCAATGTCTACTGCATGGCCTTGGATTGTCAGGACTTGGTCCTTTCGGCGCAAAAATACTAGACGACCGTCCTCTTGCAATCTCACTAAGTCGCCTGTAGACTGGACTCTTCCCGTCCGACCGAGGCAAGACGGGCTTCCAGCGGCAAGCCAAGCTGGGGTTTCAATGGTCTCGCCGGGAAGAAGAGCGCCCTCTAACCAAAGTTCGCCGACACAACCGATGGCTGACAACAATGATGAGTTTCGCGGATCACACACCCAGGGGACTACCGCACGAGGGTAGACCGCCCCGGGCTTGATGCTTGCATCTGCTCGAAGACCTCTCGATGACTCGTCATTCACCAATGGAGGGGTCTGGTTCCACCTCCAGATCTGGTCCAACTCACCCTCCGGGAGGCAAGTCATCTGATCGAGTCGTTGAGAAAGAGGGCCCTTCAACAACTGCGAACATGCCATTTCCAGCTGCGCAAGGATGCGTCGCATCTGAGCGACCTCCACCAGGCTCTTGTCGAAACTGGCGCAAACTCTGAGGCCGCTCTTCCGTATGCCACAGGCCAGCATGACCGGATATGCATTGAAGTGGAGCGCTTCGCGGACGACATCCCCGTGGTCGAAGCCAAGGTCGTCGCCCACATAATCTGGTTCCGGCTGAATGACAAGGCCCGTGCCGGTTTCGCATGCAATCTGGGCATCTTGGCTGACTTTTCTGATGTTTTGAAAGCCCATGTGCTGGTACGATGTACGAGCCAGCACGCCCTGCTGCAATGCCTGCAGATAGGCCTCGACGGTGTCCGTTCGTTGAAGGCGTATGCGGACGGGGACCGTTGCAATCAGCGGACCCACCACGCTTTCAACCCCCGGCAGTGAGATATCACGACCTGTGAGTGTCTCTCCAAACACGACATCGTCGTTGCCCGAGTACTGAGACGCCACGAGGGCCCATGCGCCACGAATCAGTGTTGCCACGGTGAAAGGTGATCCGGCAATCGTCTCCAGGGGTATCTCCCGTTCAATCATGGCACTGGGAGTGGGCAAGTAGTCTCTTGACGGGAGAGGCGGGAATTGAGGCCCGACAGCACCTTTCAGTTCCTGCTGCCAGAATGTCTGCATGGCGACGTCGTCCGTACCACGCACCCAAGAGACAAAATCTCTCATCTGTGCTGGAATATGGCTGACTTGATGTTGTAAGGCATTCCTGACCTGCTGCAGTACCAGTGGCTCTGACCAGCCATCGTAGAGTACGTGATGGATGGTCCACACCATGTACCGCTGACCATCAGGTGGCATGATAATGGCGTACCGGGCAAGACTCTGCCCGAGTTCCATCTTTTCGTTCCTGTCGTTCTCAAGGTATTGCGCCAGGTCATTCGAATCTCTCCAAGAAATGGTTTCGTTCAAAACGACTTGCTGAAGGCCAGGTTCTTGGAGTTGCGCCAAGCGGCTGCGCAGGATGGCGTTTGCTGCAACAACCTCCTCCCACGCCTTTTTCCAGGCCGCAAGGTCCACGTGCAGCGGAATGCGTGCAAAGCGTTGAGCAATGTAGGCCTTTTTTGACTTGAGTGCGAAGGTGAAGAGTGACTGCTGCGTAGGGGTGGAAGGATAGATGTCTTCGATGGCTGCCTGATCTACACCACAGGCGAGCGATGCTTCGAGGCGGGCGCTCTCGACGTCTTGGGAGATTATTGCGAAGGGGGGCAGTTCAATTCGTACTTGCGAGGCGATAGTGCGGACTACATCTGCCATCGCCGAGAGCGTGGGGTTAGCAAAGGCGCTGGTGACGGAGAGATCGAGGCCTTGGCCTCTGCAGACCGACACAAGTCTCATTGCCGCCAACGAGTCACCGCCCAGTGCAAACAGGTTGTCGTCGGGTCCAATGCCATCAGCATCGAGATTTAAGACCTGGCTCCATGCCTGTCGGAGGCGTTTCCCAAGATCACTCAGCTCCTGAGTGGTGCTTGCTGCTCCTTGAGCCAGCTGCCGCAAGTTTACCGCCTGGCCGAACTGCCTGAGTCGCTTACGGTCAGTCTTGCCTGAAATCAAGACCGGAATGTGATTGACAGGTATGTAAGCGGTTGGAACCATGTAGCGCGGCACGACCTTGGCCAATTCTGCATCGGCTTTGGAAAGCAGACCGCCAAACTCGCTGGTGAGCTGTACCGGGCTGAGCTCGCCGTCAGCGTATCCCTTGGTGGCCTGGGACGCGACAAATGCAACCAGTGTAGGTTGGCCTCCTGCTCCCTCAGGCACAATCACCTCCGCAATCACGTTGGTGTCTGAAGGGAGTCTGGCTCTGAGCTGGCTCTCAATCTCGCCGAGTTCGACACGCTGTCCACGCAATTTGACTTGGGTGTCTTTACGCCCAGCAAATACAATACCGCCAGAACCGTCGGGGTCGTACTTTCCAAGATCGCCAGTCTTGTACAGGCGCCCACGCCGGCCAGAGTAACCTTTGTGGCCGGCAACAAGCCAAGATGGGTCCTCAATGAACGCCAATGCGGTTTTCTCGGGATCGTTCAAGTAGCCCTGTCCCACGATTGGGCCCTCGACGAGCAACTCGCCAACAGCACCCACGGGCACGAGTGCCTCGTGGTCACTGGGGTCGACTATCCAAATCGCCGCCCCGTTGCCTGTGCCGATAGAGATGTACTCTCTGCCCGTGGCCGCACTGCTGTTGACGGTGCATCCGATGGTGCATTCGCAGGGTCCATAACCAATGATGATCTTGGTTTCGCGCCCCCACAGCGTGACATCTCGCGCCGAGGCTGCCTCTCCTCCAAGACCCAGACCGTGGAGCGAAGCGATAACGTCGGGCTCCAATATCCGGGCCACTGAAGGGGTGATGCCTGCGTAGTTGACCCGCATCTTCCGCATCACCCCGTTGATGTCGTTCAGTCGATCCTCGTCCGATGGAATGCAGAGACAGCCGCCGTTTCCAACCGTGAGCAGCATGCTGTCGATGCTGACATCGAAAGCATACGATGCAAAATCGAGAACCCGTGAGCTTTCCGAATAGCCGACTGCTTTCGCCCGAGGTATAGCACTGCTCGAGTACGTTCTGTGAGAGATTGTGACTCCTTTTGGAGTGCCGGTGCTTCCAGACGTGAAGATGATGTACATCAGGGCGGATGATGGCACGGCCGGCAGCTTTGGCAGGACTTCCAAAGTAGAAAAGGACGCGAACATGTCCTCTTCCACGATAATGTGTGTCCCACCCGGAAGGATCTCAGTTGATAGACCATGTTGCGTGCGAGACGTCAGCATCGTCTTTCCGCCCACTTGGATGGCCATATTTTGGAGGCGGGCAACCGGCAGCGTTGGATCCATGAGGGCGAACGTTGCTCCTGCCTTCATCACGCCAAGCACGGCCACGATGGTCCATCTTGATTTCTCAAAACAGGCTGGTACAACATCATGCAACTTGACGCCTGCCTGCTTGAGCGAGCATGCTACAAATGTTGAATACTGGTCGATTTGGGCGTAGGTCAGGCTCCCGTCCCAAGACGAGATCGCGACTTTGTCTGGCGATGCCTGAGCTCTTTCAGAAATCAGCTCGTGCATGCAAAAGTCGTGAGTGGGAGGCAGCTCGTGGTTCCACCCCCAGATGTCGTCCAGATCCTGCGCGGTAGGTCGAAGACAGTCCTCAACATAAGCATCAGGGCGTGAGATACACATTCTTATGGTTTCGACAAGTACATCAACGTGCTGCTGCACCGTAAATTGCAGCATGTTCTCCGTGTGCCACACTGGACGGACTTCGAGACATCCATCACCAAATCGTAGTTCGAGGTGAAGTACACCCTGTGCCTACAACAATCAGACATGTAGTTTTAATAGGATATTATTGCTTCACTTACTGCATCTTTTGCGTCCTGAGATGTCTGGGACAGAGAACTAGTGCTCAAGAAGAGCGAAACAAACTGAGACTGCGTTGTGTTCGCGCTACCTTTGGTAGCGTCAATGTCATCAGAAATTGCGGCAGTGAGCCTCCCGACTTGGTCTTGTAATCCCGTCATCACTCTGTCCATCGAAAGACATTTTATTTTTGGCTCGCGCTCTAGACCAGAGTTGTACGCCCAGTCAAAACAGACTTGGCAGTCATCTCCAGTCCGAAGGAGCACGATGAGCCATGACAATAACACGATCTCGTCTCTCATGCCCGTTGGTGACGCATTCTGGTCAGATGCAAGACCGAGCATCTCGAAAGATGTGAAGCCGACGTCGACAGCTTGACTCGTGGAAAACATGTTGGCAGATCCATTTGACAGCTGACCCGAGTCTGGTATGTTAGCGACAGGGGTGGCGCCCATGCTGCTGGCTGTCCTGATGCTCCGGCTTCAGATGGCAGGCGTGGCTCTGCTTCAGCAGGAGGAGCTGGTTCTATTGAGTCAACGGAGTTTGTCGTAAGTCGAACCTGACTGAACTGGTTAGCATGGATTACTTGCGGGGTGACCGGTGCTGTCTCATACTCGACGTACGATGTAACCTCTACACAAATGACTACGCTTCGCGTTTTGAAATACACTGCAAGGGCTCAGGGCCGTCTGATAAGATGAGAGTGCCGACCTTCGGATAGAAAAGTGTATCTCACCGCTTGGAATAATTCCCGCGAAGGATACGAAATGGTTGACGGCTTGTATCTACTGGTGCAGTGAACACAGAACTAGTTTGGAAGCTACAAGAGCAATGCGTTTCTGTGGCGTGTGCCGCATGATCTGATAAGATAAAAATTGGAGAATGGCAGAGAACGACACGGGCACGAATTCTGCGCTACGTAGAACCCACAGTCTCGAACTGACGCCACACTGGGGCCTGGGCGAGACGGTGGTCTCGGGGTTTTCCGAGAGAACAGCTATCAAAGCGTCAAACTTGCTCATTACGTACCTCTCGTAGACAGCACGCATGCCACTAGCAGCGGGGACTCACTAAGAGAAGATAAAACGGGGAGAGGAAGCCGGTTCGACTATGAGTCACGACATTGTGCATCTGCTCTACCATGGCCCTGCGATCGAGGCCCTCGCAGTTCCGACATTTTTACGTATCTTTCCCACATGAGCGGGTCCTTCAGGTCACTTTGAACAGACCGGAGAAGCTGAACTGTATCGACAAAGCCACGAGCGACGAGATCAAAGCGGTCTGGGAGCTTTTCGACCAGGACCCAAGCTTGTGGGTTGGCATCATTACAGGTGTCGGAAGGGCCTTTTGCACTGGGGCCGATCTACACGGTATTCCGGGCGTTCACCACCCACTCTGCCGTGAGATTTACTGACATGCGAAGAATGGGACCAGATGAATGAAGCCGGGGTGGTAAACGACATGGCAGCGCCGGGCCTTGCTGGACTGCCCCGCCGGGGTGGCAAAAAGCCGATTATCGCTGCTGTGAACGGCATAGCCATGGGGGGTGGCTTTGAGATGGTGGCCAACTGCGACCTTGTCGTAGCCTCCTCGTCTGCGGTCTTTTCTCTGCCCGAGGCGAAGCGAGGCATAGTCCCGGTGGCAGGGTGCTTGCCGCGGCTGACGCGGACCCTCGGACTGCAGCGCACCTCGGATCTCGTGTTGACGGGCAGGAAAGTCAGTGGCAAAACGCTTCATGAGTGGGGCCTTGTCAGCCACCTGGTCGACTCCGGCGCTGAGGTTGTTCAGGCTGCGTTGGAGATTGCGCAGGACATGTGCAGCAACAGTCCAGACGCCCTGATCGTCGGCCGCATCGGTATTCGTCTGAGCTGGGAAGCGAGTAGCGTCGAGGAGGCAGTGTCTATTCTGGAAGATGAATGGTACCCCCGTTTGGTGGAGAGCCCCAATTTTGCCGAGGGCATCAAGGCGTTTGTAGAGAAACGACCGCCCCGTTGGATAAATTCAAAGCTGTGATAAGGTCACCTCGTGCTACTATAGGCTGAATCTCGTCTGATCGAATCGAATCATGCCTGCTTCAAACTCCCGCTTTGTCTACTCCCCAGTGCTCTCCGCCGGGCGACCCTTGCGCTTGCCGACAGCCGTGAAAGCTACGACGTGAACAGGAGTACGCCGCCTGTACACGCTACCGTACGCGTAACGAGCCGACGCCATCCTCCTCTGCCAGCGAACCTCGGTGGTGGTTCTCTCGGGACTGTGAAAACGGTTGGTACAATTAAGCGTCGTGTTCTAGCCTATAGTATCGGTCTGCAAGCGAGATGATCTGATAAGTGGCGATGGCAGACTCGGACAGTCGTCGGAATCCGAAGTCACCTTCGGTATTATCAGCCTTACACTCGGGTTAAAGTGGCTAACGCCGAGGAGGGCAATGATTAGCTCCGTGGGGGAAAACACGCTCTCCTCCACTTCCCGGGTTTCCCATGTGTAGAAGAAGAAGATGAAGGTAAAATCCGTAGACTTGCCGTCCACCAAAAGCAATCTCGGTCTTAATAGTCTTGGCTTCGGGTTGAAGCGCCAAAGACCGAGGAGAAGAACGGATGGCGGCACGTACAATCCTACTATTCTCCACTCCGCGGACTGGCTATTTTACTGGGTGATCGGATCCAGTCCCGTGTCCACGGGGCAACTTTCTCCGAATAAGCTTCTCTAAGCGACTTCAGCCGCGGCTTGGCTTCGCTTGTACACCCCGAGAATGTTTTCCCGGCAGGTAGCGTCGATCCGGTATCGGTGCCACTGCGGACGCATCTCGTATGATCTCGGATCAAGCCGCAGAGGCCCACCATGGACTTCGACCGCCTGTGGGCCTTGCAGACTACCAAATCAGGCAACAAACGCCTCGAGGTCGTGGAAAGGGACACACGGCCGGCGGATTCACCACCAAGCATGGCTAAGTTGTCAGCTATCTGCACTCCTGACGTATATAGCTTATAAATTCCCACCATTTTAGCTGATGCTCTCGTCTTCCGTAACAGAGTCATCAGCAAGACAAGCCTCCTTTCTCGGCTAGATTGGTAATCCCAGTAGTAGTCCTTCCTGACCAGTCTAAGGACTTTTGCTAATTCCCACCGCAGTAGGCTTGTGGACGCCTCTTTGTATATCGCCCCGAACCACCGCTACTATTATTCAATATGGTGTCAAGCTCAACATCTTCACTCCAGTATCCTCTGGTGAAACTTCCGCACCCTTTCCTGACCACGTATCGAGTGTGCACCGTCGCCAAAACGACGCCGGCTACGCTCAACTTGACCCTCAGTGATCAGCCGCCAGCCGCCCGACCTTTGCACCAGCCACTACACCATGATTCACTCTCGTGGCTCGACCTGACATTCAAGCCCGAGGATGAATGTCCGCCTGGCACCAACAACAGCGCCTGGGCTCGAGCACTGCGAAGCCCGCAAACCACGTTCCAGTGGACAGGAAGCGACGCGCCGTCTTTGGCTCAGATATGGAATGTGGTCCATGCAATTTGCCTCGCCCATCCCGCGTACGAGCATTTCAGACTCACTCTGCTTGGTGCAGGAAAGGATGTCGTCCGGAGCGAACTGCTTTCTACCGGCTTGGGAATAGACCACCCGAAGCCATGGCGCCCCGCAGATGACCACACTGCACAGACTGAAGAGTTGTTGGTTCTTCGAAGTTCGTTTTGGCAAGGTGCCGCTTCGCCAACGGGTCCTCGACCAATCTGGGTGACCGGGGATGGTACAGACGGTCCGTTGCGCGCGCCGCTGTCTCAGTTTCCGCTGATGCCAGAGAACTATGAGGTCTCAATGAAGTTCCCAGACGAGCCTGTATATACCCGCCATCCCATTCGTCGCCCCAAACCGTATCCTGGATCAATCGTTTACAGTCGCTTCATTCCTGAAGTAGGCGAGCACTTTTCGCTCGAAGCGGTCGACTGGCAGAACGCCGAACACCTGGAGCTCTTCAACATGTGGCAGAACGACCCGCGGGTTGCAAAGGGCTGGAATGAGACAGGAACTCTGGCCCAGCACCGCGAGTATCTGCGCAGGCTACATCTCGACCCTCACGTCCTCTGTGTATTTGGGCGTTTCAACGAGACCCGTATCTCTTATTATGAGCTATATTGGGCAAAGGCGAGTGTCCGTTCCGATTGTGTTTCAGGCTCAGTTGCTCATACCTTGTCGCAGGAAGATCATTATGGCGCGCATTACGATGCGCAGCATTATGATCGTGGACGCCACTCTCTCGTTGGAAACGCGTCCTTCCGTGGTGCTCGACGAGTCAACGCGTGGTACTCCAGCTGCATTCATTATTGCTTCTTGGATGATCCGCGGACTGCAAACGTCGTCGGAGAGCCACGAGCCACTGGCTCAACCATCCTTTCTTATGAGAATTCCCAGGGCCTCGTCATCGGCAAATACGTCGACCTGGGCCACAAGCGGTCAGTCCATTCGGTCTGTAACCGGGAGAAGTGGTTTCAACTCTGTCCGCTGTTTTGGGATGGGCGAGACCGGCCGTTGGAATCGGCTGACCGCGCTGCGTGGAATGCAAAACTTTAGAGCTTAGTTCGAGAAGTACCCTCTTTCAATCCACCGTTTTCGAACGGTAGAGCAAGCTAGATGCTAGTTGTTTTCTCACTATTCTATTAAGAAAATACGCATAAATGGTTAGGTTATTTATTTGTGCCGGCTGTGCCGGCTGTGTTGGTATAGCCGTGTCCTTCTACCAAGTATGACTTTAATAGCGGCTATGCTACGATCATTGAGTAATCTACATTGCGGGTATTCAGACAGCAACATCAAGTGGCGATGCCGCATACCGAGTTTCCAATCAGCATCGTTTACCCCGTATTTCATCCTGGATCTGAGGTAATTAACTAAAAGAAATAGGCTTGAAGTGTGAATACCATGGTCACCGATGAGTTATCGCGGCGAAAATCTGCAGCAGCGCCCAGAATCTTCATCCTCTACTTCAACACTGCAGTGAATTAGTCTGGCTCATTACTCAAAGGCAATCCTGTGAGGCTGACACCCTCAGCAGATTTCTAAGCAGCTATTGGGTTTCCACGTTGGCGGGATGGAACCCTGGCTAGCGGCATCCAATGAGCGCATTGGCACGTTGGCAGGCTGACATGGGGCTCAGCAGGCAGCTACCCCGCATCTGTGCTGCGCTACAACATTCCATCAAACTACAGAGGCCTGATAGCGGCCGTGCTCCGCCTTGTCATCTTAATTTCCTTTAAATACACCAACGTAGCGTTTATGGGTAAGCTTGACAGCCTGACCGATCACATTCTATGTGCAAGGTGGTCGTAAGCGCCTCATGTCAATGTTCACCGGGAGTGTGTGTGAGGGAGGACTCACACGAGCGCCAGTTAACCTCAACTCTGGGGTCTCCCTTCGCGCAAACGGCAACCCTTTTGGAAGTTTCTTTCACGATTTCCCAACCCGCGAACATGGAACCAGCCTCTGAGACTTCAAGAGACACGGAGATGGGAGGAGCGTGGGCAGGGTTGAATCCCGATTATTGGAATTTAGAGCCCCCGAAGAGCGAGAAGAGGACAGAAGAAAGTCTGGAGCTACTCGCAGAAGAGATTGCAGTCATCTATACGTGGACATCTATCCAGGCACTCGTCCCGTATACTGACTGCGCGGGCCCGAGTGTGCTTTACAGGACGATGTGCCTCGGAAGAGAATCAGACACAAAAGCATTCGGAGGTCAATGGCCAGCCCTGGGACTTTCTTAAAGAAGGGCGACAGGAGATGTAAGTCTATTATATGTCTACGAACGAGCTTCTCTTGTGACACTGACACATTTTGTGTACAAAATCATTGCTGATACTGGATTGATAGGCTTGACGACACTGCCTCCCACGAGACAGTTAACGCCCAGCCCTCGGGGAAATCAGCCCTCATCCACAGCAACAACGGCGCAACGGGAACTCTAAAGGCGCAAACTAGAGATGAATACAAGAGATACACGGGTATGGAATCTAGTTTGAATGATGATGACAGCAGCGGAGAAAAGACCGAGCAAAATGAAACCGAGAAAGTGGAAAATAGCGGATGTGCAGATTGCATAACAATTTCACAAAATTCCGGAAACCTGGAAGGCTCTACGTCGGATGTCCATCCAAGAAGCTCCTATAGCAAAGCATGCACTGCAGGAAGTACAAGCATTGCCATTGGAGGGGATCATCGACCTTCTCCTGCTCGTATTGTCTTCGTTGACCCAGAACTCGTGGATACACCAATTGACATATTTCTTCGGGAATTGGCACGAGAAAAGCGCTACTATGGTCCTCCACCTCGATACTGCATTCGTCGAATGGGCCAACTGGAAGTTCGCCGATGCTCCTTTCCGACTTCTCTGATCGCTTACGGCGATTGGGTCGATCTGGATCGAGTTTGGGTGCGGTACTGTACAACCAAAGCCGTAGGAACTGGACAAAATTCTCCCGCAGACAGTAGCACACCAACTCTTGGGGAATTGGTTTTGTGGCAAAATGCTCAAGCTGAAGAACTTCTCGACGAGATAGCCGAATGGTGGATCGGGGAGCCTTCCTCCCATCAAGAACACGGGCTGTGTCGTATCTGCCGCTATATCAACTTTGACGTCATTCCACGGTATTCATTCTACGAAATTAGCCTACGGCCAATTCAATCCATGTTTAAGCATACAGAGTGTTCTTTCTGCCGTCTGGTCGTACAATGCGCGTCTGTTTGCTTCCCGGAATGTATGGCAGCGTGTCGTGCTGATCCTGCCGTAGTCATAAGCTGCGAACTTGTCATGAATCCGGATTTCGACAAATATGTGTCGAGGGTAGCAAGCCTCAACATTCGATTCTTGTGGAAACCTGAGATTTCGAAATTCGACAACAGCGACAGTCCAGATTTTGAGCTTGGATACGGTTCGATACAGCGGATCCTCGACAATGACGACCCGGCTCGGGAACAAATGAATAGCCCTCGAGAATCAAAGAGTTTCAACGACTGTCGTCTTGTCAGAGATCAAATCAGCGTCGACCTTGTGAAGTCATGGCTGAGAAACTGCGAGGAAGACCACATTTCTACCGCTCTGAGAAACAGCGTGAGTTTGGCTTTCGGTCGTCCTGAGGTTAAGGACGAAGATGACCTGCATGCGCTCATTTATCAGCCTTGCCGTCCCAGGAAACTGGGAACTGTTCGTGCCGCACCCCTTACGGTCATAGACGTGGAGCAAGAATGCCTGGTTACTGTTCCGGCCGACAGCCGCTATGTGGCACTTAGCTATGTTTGGGGAGGAGACCAGCCCTTCAAAAACACTCTAGCCATCGACAGGTGCCTGAGAAATCCGTACGGGCTGCTGATCAACGAGGAGAAAGTCCCACAAACCATACGAGACTCAATCCTTCTATCAAAACAGATCGGAGAGAGATACCTCTGGGTTGACAGCCTGTGCATCGTTCAAGATGATACAGATGGAAAAATGGCCCAGATCGCAAACATGGGCAACATTTACAGCCGAGCCTTGTTCACGATTGTTGCAGCTTATGGACACAGCTGCCACGCTGGCCTTCCGGGAGTGCGTCCCTGTTCAAGACGTTCTCAAGTAGCAGAGCTCGTACAAGAAATGACGCTTGTAAATAAGCTTCCCTTCATCGCGGAGACAGTTGATCCCTCCAAGTGGAACTCGCGGGGCTGGACCTTCCAAGAAAGCCAATTATGCACGCGATATCTCGTCTTCACCGAGCATCAGATGCACTTTAAATGCCGCCAATGGGTGTGCAACGAGGACCATGGGATCAGAAACCTGGACACTTCCGTCGGACTCGCCAGAGCAATTCGTAGCGAAAAAGCTACAAATTTCGTTTCGTACGCACACGCTGTTCTAGAATTCTCCAAGCGAGATTTGGCCCACGAAGACGATGTTATAAATGCTATCCAAGGAGTGTTCGCGATTCTTCGGCCTTCCTTCAGAGGCACATTCTTATTCGGTCTTCCTGAGACGGAGTTGGATCTCGCTCGTCTATGGCAACCGGGCACTACTTCATTTCGCAGGCGCATCAACCACGATACCGGGCGTCCGACTTTCCCATCGTGGAGTTGGGCTGGTTGGGTAGGAGCAGTGCTTCCTAGGCGCTGGACAAAGCATCTCTGTGATGACTTGTCCCGAGTACAGTGGCAGGATGCGGAGAGCGGACAATTCTTCACCAGTGACGACTTGCGTGCTCCTAAACGCACAAACCACCAGGACGAGGAAACGGGAACGGAGAAAAGGTGGCAGAGTAGCTGGAAGCTTCGAACGAACCGGGATGCTCTGAAAAATACTCACGGTCAATTTGAGACATGGTACGAAGAGTCTCAGCCGGACATTTGGTGCCTCCATCCGACGGCGCCGGAGGACCAGAGGATCCCGCGCTGCTGGTTCCTTAACGGCTCTCACCAACTTAGGTTCAAGACTTACTCCGCGATGTTTCACGTATCGTCCCCTCACCGCTCAAAACGACTACTAAGTAAGCGGAGCATTTACCAACCATGTGAAGCAGAAGAACACATCCTTTGTCCCCTAGACATCCTCGACCAGGACGGGTTCATTGCAGGGACAATTCTTGCTTCAGGACCAGTCATATCACAATTTCTAGATTTTCTAGATCAACTGACGGAGCTGATATGCCTCTCGCGTCGTCGGGGCGAATATGTCGAATCATTGAAGGACGCTGATGTTTCGGAGCAACCAAAAGATGCAGTGGAACATGCTCATCGACCGGCCGTGTATCCAGGTCAGAACTCAGCAGATGCGGCGCGGGACAGTTACGACCAGAGGCACTATAACAAGTACGTCCCGTTTCCATTATACAACGTGATGATGATCAGGAGGGAGAACGGAAAGATAGACGGGGTTGCGGAGAGGATCGCGATCGGGACTATGCACGTGCATGCCTTTTTACAGGCGAAACCGGTCTTGAAACATATAGTCCTTGCTTGATATCACAAATTCAGTCTGGATTCACAGCCTGTAAGCACTGTGCATTTACCTGGAGACGCTCGAATGCCTGGAGATTCTCGAATGAAAGAACGCGGGTGGAGGTGAAGCGAATTAATCACGTGATTTTACAGCAATGTGGCTGACTTTATCGACCTGTTCATTTTTTTTTGACGAGGGACCCTTCCCCTTTCCTACCGCATCATGCTCGTCAGTCATCATCAAGCCTAGTGCATCGGGGCCGGTCTAACTGCATCAATGGAGAACACGGCCTCTTGCCGCTGCGACACAGCATGGCAACCGCTCTCGAATCTACCACAATCAGTTAAACACGGCTAATGAATCAAGGCCGACGCACCCAGCGAGGCCTTGAGAAGGAGGCCATCTCCACACAGCGAGACCGCCAGGTCTGCTATCAAACCGCATTGCCACACTGAACCGGCGCCGCCCTCATTCTCTTTCCCCCTCTACACAGCCCTCCTCTTTCTACAATAATAGCTGACAACTAGCTTGCCATAGACGCATACGCTGGCTCCGACAGCGGCATAGCACCCCTATGGCGATGGCGGATAATAGAGCCTCAATGGCGAGCGTGCGCATGACCACCTGGATATGTCCCACAATCTGTGGCTGAAAGCGCAAGTAGGCAGGCTGGCACTGACGCATCAGCAAACGGAATGGATGCTGTCGCGAGTGAAGGTTGAGAGTACATTGAATGATAGGAGGTCCGTCAAGTGGCTCATATTCTCTAGAATTGGGAGCGTAATTGATGAAAGCCAACGTGACGCATTTTCTTGATGGGGCGGCTTACTGGTTTTTCGGCTATGTGATTGTGGAAAATAATACCGATAGCAGCCCGATTATGGAGGGTGCGATCTCTACAAGCGAGGCCAGCAGCTAGAATATATACGCTGTCTGCCCTTTAATCCCGTGCGTGTGTCCACATCCGTATTCGTTAATCGTATTCGGAAAGATCTTGTCGAGCGGAACACGATCTGTGCCTGTGGATCCGCAACCTATCGGGTGCGAGCGTTTGTACCGTATCGCTTTCCAATGCGGATCGGGTCTAAAATGTTATTTTAGGAGCCCTCGAGCCCATATCTGGAGTTTTACCACACCATCCGCCCACGTTCTCACATCTTGTGGCTTGAGCACTACATAATGCACATGTATCTTGTTGCAACTGCTGCTCCTCACCTTCAATTTAGTCTTGCAGCACTTGGCCTCATTGCACTCTTCATTTTACGTCCTCACATCGCTTGTTTGGTGCTCGTTCACTTCCTATGAATACTCCAGATTATTCAAGCTGGCGATCGTCTTCCGTGGACGATCAAAAAAGCGAATACAAATTTTGGGAATACAATCCGTCTATCACAGCTGCTGCAGTCGCTGCCGGTGTTTCTGGTTTCCTTACCTTCCTCCATGCTTTTCGACTGGCGAAACATCGCGCTGGGTTCTGCATACCTTTCGTCATCGGCGGAGTGGTACATGACTGCCGCATCAACCGTCTCGTCGCAACTGCTGACCCAACTCAGTTCGAAACAATTGGCTACGCCGCTCGAGCCGGAGCCCACAACAACACCAAGTCCCTGCCACCGTACATCGCCCAGTCTCTCCTCATCCTCCTCGCACCGATATTCTTCGCCGCCTCCATCTACGCCGTCCTCGGGCGACTTATACGCCGTGTCGATGGCGATGACATCTCCATCGTCCATCCTTCAATCATGACGCGCTTCTTCGTCTACGGCGACGTGCTTTGTTTCTTCATCCAGTCTGGTGGCAGCGGCATTCTTGCCCAGGCAAAGAAGCAAAGTGCCATGAAGCTTGGCAACACCGTGATACTTGTTGGTCTTGGTCTACAGATATACATCTTCTGCTTCTTCGTGAAGATCGCGATGAGCTTTCACAGAGATCTGCTGAAACACCCTACTATTTCTGCACTGAACGGAAAGTTTCCGTGGCAAAGATACATGGTTCTGCTGTATGTCGCTTGTGCGTGCGTGGGGGTTAGGAATACGTATCGCGTGGTCGAGTATGCGATGGGAAGGGTAAGTCCATACTTCGTTACCGTTCGAGCCATTCGATACTTACTTAGTCTGGTAGGGCGGATTTCTCGTTGTTCACGAGTGGCCTCTTTACATTGGTGATTTCACCCTTATGGCTATTACACTTATCACTTGCTTAACATGGTACGATTTGGATATCAAACCAAGGAAGGGCGACTTGGAAATGGAGGAAGGCGTAAACGTGCGTTATGCGCAGATATGACGCCAGTATTTTCACTTAAAAGATCGAACACCAAAGAGGGCGGTAAGCCGTGTGAGCTTACTTTGAGCGGGTACATGGGGGATAAAGGAACGAAATGACGAGATAGAGATGACTAAGCCCTGTGTGTGAAGTCCGTACTAGCAGCAATTCGTGGCTTTGCTACTTTCAGTTGGCCATTAAGGTCAAGATAATATCTAGTGAGCGTAGTTTATACAATTAGTGAGCATCTTTAGCTCAGTAAGTGGACTGGGCTGATCGTGTTATCCGTACTGATCCGGAAGCTCGTTTATCCGTGGTGGCTCATTTGGGTTTATTGAGCGTGAAGGCCATGTAACGGCTTCGACACTTTCTGACGGTCCTCGGCGGGGTAACCCTGCTCAGCCTTAACCTGTGGAGGTCGTTCCGAAACAGCAATGAGGACCAGCTGTAAAACAAATCATGTTCCGCGAATAAAATGCTATGATGTACACGCCAGAGAATTTCCAGTTCCGCGATCATACTAGTGCTCTCTTGCCCTCAAGAGACGGCGTGGCGTAGTGGGTAATCCGCCGTTACAGTTCCATTCAGGGAGCGAGCGCGAATGCTGAAACATTCACGGCGTGTCTGTGGCCAAAGCTTTTTAGCGATCGTTCGCGTATTCGCAAGGCAGCGCACTAGGTAAGCTGCTCCCATTGGCCCAGAAAACGAGGACAAGATCACGGACCGACTGACACCTGAACTCAGCCTCACAGGTCAAAAGTGGAAATGGAAAGCATGGTTTATATATCAACCTCAACCAACCTTTCAGTGCCGCAAGAAAGCACAAAGAAGACTGCAACCATCTCTACGAGAAAGAGTATCCCCTACGATGGAGTACAAACTATACGAATACAGCCCTTCTATGGCTGCGGCAGCCATCTTTGTTATTCTCTTTGCTTGCAGCACGGGCTTCCACATCTTCCAGCTCATCCGGAAAAAAGCTTTGTATTTCACACCATTCATCATTGGCGGCATCTGTAAGTGGCTTCATGACACCTTGTATCGGCCATGGCTGACGTTGAGGTTGATAGTCGAAACGGTCGGCTATGTTGGGCGTGCTGTTTCCGCGCACCAGACACCCGATTGGACTCTCGTTCCATACGTTTGCCAAAGTCTACTCCTTCTCCTTGGGCCCACGCTCTACGCTGCATCGGTATACATGGTCCTCGGCAGGATCATCCGCTTGACCAGGGGCGAGTCGCACTCGATCATCAAGCCTGCACGGTTGACCAAAGTGTTCGTCCTCGGGGACGTTGTCTCTTTCTTAGCCCAATCTGGAGGTATGTGGATGGTTGAAAAGCCAGCGGCAGGCCTTTGCTAATGACCGAGATAGGCGGAGGCATGATGGCAAACGCCGAGACCGCAGCGGATCAGCAAAGGGGTCAGCACATCATCACAGCGGGCCTAGTGATCCAGATCGTGTTTTTCGGCTTCTTCATCGTCGTTGCGGGGCTGTTCCACCGCCGGATCTCACATTACCCTACCCCGCGGTCGAAGGACCCTCTCGTTCCGTGGGAGAAACTGCAGTACGTCCTGTATGGCGGCAGTTGCATGATCATGGTCCGCTCCATTTATCGCTTGGCCGAGTACGTGCAGGGGAATGACGGCGCCTTGATGCAAACCGAAGTTTACCTTTACATCTTCGATGCCACGCTCATGTTCCTCACCTCGCTCGCGTTCAACATCTTCCACCCCGGCCAGGTCATCTCACAGGAAGCCTTGGAAAAGGACGAACCGTACATGCTTGGCGATGTATGAGTATGATTTGGTAGGACCATACCTGGCGCTTCCGTGCTCAACACCCCGAAACATCTGCAACATTGCCAATGTCCCTCGTGGCCAGCCTTTACGTTTAGACTGCAAATTTAGTTGTACTTGAAATTTAGATAAGTTCATGTTTGAGAAGAACTGATTCCATGCATATTCGTGTCCTGAGTTGTAGCTGTGAGCGGTGACAGCATGGGATGGAGCGGGCGCAGCAGTATCAGCCAGAGTAACCGCAATTTTGTTCTTTGTGTTAGCCTTGGGCCAGAGCTCAGCCCCTACCCGTACCCACACACTCGTTCGTATGGTTCACAAGCGTGCCGAGTTCGTCCACGCTCGTAGCATAAGAAGAACAGATAGACCATACCACGCACAGGACAGCGGTGTCCTTTTCTCTTGATCCGTTCGGCAAAAAGCAATGCTACATGGTCTAGTTACAGCAGACGATAGCTACCTGCTTCTGCGGGAGTGGTGGTGGTGGTTGTGGTGGAGATGGGGGGCAGTGCAGAGCGGATTTATCGCTCTCAACCCACAGCCACACCGAGTGGGTCCCCCGACTATTACATAAGCAGCGCCGATTCCCGACCCGTTGCTCTGAGCCCGCCGATTCCAATGCGCCCCTTCTGCCTCCCCTTGGGTCTGTGTGCCGTTGGCTTGACCCCCTCCCGGCATCGCCGCTCGCTGGACTAGGCCCTAAAAATAGCTGTCCACCTCCGTCAAGCCTCCATATTTCGCCCGAATCACGTTATATTTCCCTGTTCACGCAGGAGAGCGAAGCTTCGCGGCCGTACCTCTTCACCGACGATTGCGGCTTCACAAGGGCCAGTCATCGGCCGCAACCCACAATGGCACCAAGCATTTCAAGCCTTGGGGGCCGCATCATGCCCCGAAAAAGCCACCGGAAGTCCCGTTCGGGATGCAAGAACTGCAAGCAGCGGAGGATCAAGGTGCGCATCATCACTCAAGCCCCACGGCCCTGGCTTTGCCATCCGCTTGGAAGCCTCGTGTTTACGGGTGCGAACGTACAGTGCGACGAACAGAAGCCATCCTGCGCGAATTGCACCCGGCATTCGGTGGCGTGCGACTACAATGCCCAGGCAATGCGTGCCGCTCCAAGCCTGCTGGCCTCGCGCACCGCCACGCCGGCAGCCACCAGCACAGGGCCGAGTTCCACGCCGACCGAGCAACCGGCTGCTCCCTCGGCGGGCCCGTCCAGCCCGGCGTTATGTCCGGTTCGCAGCTTCGCGCACAGCCCTGGCCACGGCCTTCCGCAGTACAGCATCGCCGAGCTCGAGCTGCTGCACAACTACTACACGTCCACCGCCCAGAGCCTCTCGTCCAACCCGGTCCTGTTCCACTTCTGGCGCGTCGACGTCCCCAAAATATCCTTCGGGTGGCCATGCCTCCTGAACGGCCTTTTCTCCGTCTCCGCCCTCCACCTCGCGCATTTCCGGCCGGAAAGCCGGCACTACTATCTCGCCCAAGCAGACGTCTACTGGGACCTGGCCTTGCGCAGTGCGACGCCGCTGCTGGAGTCGATTGACGACTCGAACTGCCACGCCACCTACGTCTTCTCCATCCTGGCCGCCTTCTACCTGCTCGGCAAGGGCCCGCGGCCGGGCGACTTCCTGGCGTTCGACGCCGAGGGCACGGCCGGGACGCTGCTGCACACCCGCGCCACGCGCATCATCATCGAGTCCAACAGCGAGGTGCTGCGCAACGGGCCCGCCGCCGTGCTGTTCGACGTCGGCATCCGCTGCGTGTCGTGGTGGTCGCTGCCGGACCCGGCGGGCGAGCACGCCCTCGTGCAGGAGTTGCGTTTCATCCTGGCCTACCTGGAGGACAGCCACCGCCGCGCCGGCTCCGACGACGTCTACAGGGCCGAGATCGACAACCTGTCGCGGTCGTACCACGCCGTCGCCGCCGAGCGCAGCGCCGTCGGCCGCCTGTCGACGCAGGTCATCTTCGTCTGGCTGTACCGCCTGTCCGACGAGTTCCTGGACTGCCTGCGCCAGCACGAGCCCATGGCGCTCACCATCTTCGCTTACTTTGTCGTCTTGCTCAAGGAACTCGACGTCGCTTGGTACCTCCACGGATGGGTCACCCATCTCATCTCGGGCATCCACCACGCTCTCAGCCCCGGGACGAGGACGTGGATACGCACACCGATCGAGAGAATCGGCTGGATACCCCCCACGCCTTGATGAGATTGCAGCTATGAGGCACGGGCCTTTCATGTTATTGGAGGCGGCCATCATCGAACCCTGGGGCTACCACAGCAAAAGAGTTGATCAAGACGCCTAAAATATTAACAGATAGAGCCGGAGATCTCTGGTAGTCATAAACGCATTGGAACATTCTGATGCTTTTAATGTACTTGCAGAGACATAAGACTCTTGAGAGCGTCTGCATTGAAACTAGCCAAGTAATGGAATACGCGTAGTCGTAGGGACTGGTCACTATAACGGGCAACGTCGATATGGCGGTCGGACACTTCTTCAGCGCGAGCTTTGGGCATAGGGCACTTAAGTACGGAATGAGGATAATGAGGAGAAGGGGAGGACAGGGAAGATGGCGGCGTGTCTCGCTCTCTACTGGCTGAGCGTAGTTTCGGTTCACAGATGACAAAAAGTCAGGCATATCTATACAATTTAGAAATCGTTTCGAAGCACATAATGGCATACATCTATGTACATTGGGATCTGATTTCATGCCCGCCGCTCTTCCTGGAAGCTACCCCTGCTAAAAGGAATGAGCCGCCAAGAGTAGACTCTGCTGGATCTGCTCCTATATCGACATCGACCGAGCCTAGTTGGCCACACATTTAACGAGTCCGAGTCTCTTATGGAGGATGTTTCTTACGTTTCAGCCCTGAGTGCCTGCTTGACCTTCATTCTCTTAAGCCGTGCTCCGGTACTAGGGCAGAGAAATTCGATCGCGTCCTCCACATCCCGACTTGGTATGTGCGTGTGCCTCCCTGAATGGACTCTTACCTGCTTTCGGACCTTTTTTCCTGTTTAGGCACGGGTACGACCGGAGATCGTAGAATGTACTGTCGGCTCCTTTGCAGCGGGATCGGACTCCACCGGCAACCTGGAACCGTTCCCTGCATCAAGCGGTTCTTTCCGGTTCCAGTTTTCTTGGACGCTCCACTTCAAATTAACACAGCAGCTTGGCATTTTAGAGGCGGACTACCAGATTCGCAATCATTCTTCTCTTCGTGAATCGATTCTCTCGTTTGGTAGAGTCTCTGATTTAGAATCTTGTTTGATGAAGTTGTGGATCTACATTCTTTACCGCAGCCTCTCTATGAAATGTCAGCTATACGGTCCACACGCATAAGAATTAGCTGTTCTATAATTTTCAAAATTCAGAACATCGTATCAGGGAAATACAACTCGTTGTAAAACCAAATAGACCCACTATGCGCGGGCCTTTTACCAGGCACGTTGGCGAAATTGGTGATTCGGAATCCGTACCATCCGATTAATAGATCAAGCTGTCGGGAAAGCCAGGAGAGGAGGGGCTTTTGTGTATATATTCGTTCTTATAACAACGCACCAAGTCTAAATTTTACCATTCAAGCTGCAGAGAAAAAAGAGGACACTATGCAGGTCCTAAAAGCACTCAGCGTCGCCATCATGGTCCCAGGCGTCTCTGTTCAAGCCATGGTACTTCCAATGGCGGACTCTGCGAGTATAGACACCCAAAGACTTGCGGAGAATGCGCTCAAAGCGTCCATTGCAGGCCTTGCTACGTCATCCACAGAGGCTTGCACGAATGAAACCGTCTCCATCCGGAAGTCATGGTAATCCAGCCAAATGACGAATAAGGGAGTATGTCAGATGCTAACATTGGTAATAGGGACAGTCTGACCGCAGACGAGCGAATCGAGTATATTGATGCTGTTCGCTGCCTGCAGTCACAGAAAGCAAGAACACCTTCGGAGCTGGCGCCTGGTGCAAAGACTCGCTATGATGACTTCATCGCTACCCATATTAACCAGACGAATTACATCCACTTCACCGTACGCTGACCAAGCACTCTGTCTTCACCAAGTTACTAATCTACTGAAGGCAAGCTTCCTTAGCTGGCACCGCTGGTTCACTTGGGAGTACGAACAAGCGCTACGCAACGAATGTAACTATACCGGAACTCAGCCATATTGGGACTGGACTCAATCCGCAAAGACTGGTTTGGCAAAGTATCCGCTTTTCGATGGCAGCGCGACCTCTCTTTCCGGCGACGGTGCCCCAGTCGAACACTTGGCGACAGATCGAATCATCTTCAATCCGAACACAACTCTTGCTGTCTATTTAACACCTGGAAATGGTGGTGGCTGCGTGACTTCCGGTCCGTTTGTTAACATGACCGTCAATTTTGCCCCTGTCAACATGGCTTTACTAAATAGCAAGACCATCGAATCGACCAACAAGTTCGACTACCAGCCGCGTTGCTTGAAAAGAAATCTGATGGATGATGCGATCAAACGTTTTGCAAACGACACCAGCGTCAGCACACTCCTAGCCGATCCGCAAGATATCGCAGCTTTCCAGGATATGATGCAAGGCAATACAAACAGACCTGATATGGGTGTGCACGGCGGTGGGCATTATTCTCTTGGTGAGCCTTCCATTATGCACCTCAATACAGATGACACAGCATACTAATTTCCACAGGTGGGGATCCTAGTCTGGATCAGTTTGTGTCCCCTGGAGATCCGGCATTCTTCACGCACCACTCTATGATCGACCGTGTGTGGTGGATTTGGCAGATGCAAAATCCCGAAAGCCGCGCTTCTACTGCTAGCGCCGTTGCAGGCCCTTATACTTTGCAAGATTTGTACGAGCCCCACCGAAATGGAACAGTTGACGACGTTCTTGATCTCGGATATGTCGCGGAGGGTAAAAACTTCAGAATCGAGCAGCTACTCAGTACGACAGATGGTCCATTCTGCTATGTCTACATCTAGCCACGCTGGGGTGTACTTCATCTTAAGCCACTTTTTCATAGTAAAGCAAATACAGTGATATGCACAAGCACCACCTTGCCCTTCTCTCCATGCCCTTCTGCTGACCATGATGGTTAGATGTGCTGACCTTACCACGGAACTTAGTTGCCAACTCACGCATTAGACGCACATGGAAACCTCATTATCACAAAGGAAGTCGCGCGCTGCTACTTGCCTTCCTCGACTACGGTCATTCGGTCTTTCTCCCCATTTTGTATGACTTGCTGATATAGCGGGCCATGACTCATGAGATGTCTGAATCCCTATGGTGATTCAATAGCTCTAGAGCGTTTAAGATAGCATCTCCGCTCAAGCAGTAATACTAAAGTGTGTCCTTTCAAAGCTGGGAAGCGGAAATTCTGTAAGGAAGTCAGCTGTCAATGCTCTTAGGCGTGAGACCAAGGGAGTTGAAAGGGAAACGAGCCCCGGTACTGCTCGAGGACCTGCCGTGGACGATAAGAGTTCCTTGCCTTTTCGGCAACAGAGATGTCAAACGGCGCGAGCGGGTCCAGACCTTTGCTAGTATTAGACTTTCAACGTGAACTCCATGTATACTGCCTGTTTGGGCAATGCACTCTTTGCTTGCTTGTTTGACATTGGAGCAGCATTGCGAAAATTCCTCATGGTTGGCTACAGCTTCCCTTGCGAAATTGGGCGGTGCGTGCTTGAAATCGACAGGGATTATCAGCGCTAGCCCAGCTGTAGCTACCGCTTACCTAGCTCGCTATTACCTTGGCGTGCCTAGCTGTGCTGCGCCGCTCGATAAGAGGGTATATATTTATCGCGAGTGCCCTGGGCTCGTCTCCAACCCCGCAACGTTTTCCAGCTTCATTAACGAAAATGGCAGGCGGCCGCCTTAATACGTGGATTGAATTCCGTGTGCCCGAATCAGAGCCTATCTTCGAAACAAGCAACGCATTTCCTCCCAGCGAGGCACGCCAAAAGTGGGTCGACACCGTCTGTCCGTTGACGGAGGCCTCCGGGTTCGAGGATGCCTGTTGGGCACGGTTCCGAGGTGATCCCGAGAGAGTTGCATTGTGTGTGCGTAAGTGGACCGTCTAAAGAAGATGCACGCGCGCCAACCTTTTTTTGTTTTTTCCCCTTACACTAACAATATGCCTTCATTGCAGGGTGGGCATCACGGGAGGCGCTCGAATCTTTCAGAGAGTCGCCCGGGTACGCGAGGTACTGGGGAGGCATTTCTGCCTTTTCCGAGCCCGAGGTTATCGAGCTTGAGGACCGCTACCGTCCCGTGAGGTTTTTAGGTGGGATGAGACACCCTTCTGTGCTCCGCGTTCTCTTTCCCTATCCGGTGGACTCCGAGCAGCGCGAGAACATTTCACGCCTAAATGGCCTGATCAATGATAACCGCATGCGACCGATGCCCTGGAGGAAGGAATACCAGTCTTGGCAAGCTGTGCCCCATCCGGTATGGGCACTGAGCCCTCAGTTACGGAATGGCGAATCGATGGATATGATGTTCTGGTTCCACTCCTGGACAAGCCCCGAGGAGGAAGAAAAGTATAAGGGTACCCCCAGAAGCAATTACACGGACGGGTTTAGTGAAATCTTGCCACAAGAGAGGTTCGACCGACAGGTGAGGGAGTTGGGAGCTTCGGAATGGCAGGAAGAGCACTTTCAAGGTTTCAAGTGAATTTGGAAACGTTTCAATGGTGAGCCCTCAACTGGTCGATTTATGCGTGATGGAAAAGAGATTTGCCCATGATGATCCTGGGGCTATGCAGCTCATCTAAAGTCCAAAAAATGAATGAGATGCTACAAAGGAATGAAAAGAGATTGGCCTCCGCGGCAATCAATACGAATGAACCAGTCTACCAAGCATATTAGATTGTATAGACGCATATATGGACAACCATATACCCTAGCAATAAAAAGCTCGCCACCATCTCCATCTTCTTTAAAGAAACACAACTCTACGAAAAACGGCCATCCGGCCTGACAATCTCCACCTTTCCACTCGTAAGTTTAGCCCTGAAGTCACCACTGGCATCGCTGTAAACATTGCGGCTCCAAGTCCAGTACGCTGATGCAAAGAACAGGAATGTTTCGGGGTTTCTCCGCAAAAGCTGAACGTTTGTTTCCCCTCTGGTGTTTGGCTGTAATTGTGACAGTCCCTCAGTCTCATCAACACCACTGATCTGCTCGAATCTCGGTACGTGGTTGGGGTTCCTCATTCCTTCCACGAAAGTATCCCAGTCGTCTACAGAGATGTCAACATAATAATCTAGGGCCAGCTTTCACGAGTAGCTTACATGTTGCATCAGGAGTGTCCTCATCGGACATCACGAGATGGATCGACTCATGAAGGAGCGTGCCGCTCCCCGGAATGAAGAAACAGTCTTCCTCCGTGGTGAAATATTGCCAAGTTTGCAAGTAGGGGTCTTTACTTCAGCTTCGGTCCTCTCTCGGGTGGCCAGACCGTCTGTGCCTCCTGGTGCTTCTATTGAGAGCATCGCGTGTCTCCGCGCCACATTGGTCCTTCAAGACTCAACTGCAAATTTGTCGACTAGTTGGCGGAATGAGTCCATTTCGGAAACTAGGTTCAGGATCAGTCACTTATTTATACCTCCTCTCGAAGCCAGACATCCGTTCCACATCGACAGCATCTTCATCAACACGATGCATACCTCACTTACCATTCTCTTTGCTCTGATCCTGTGCTTCTCTCGTTATGCCACCGCTGCGAAAGCCGTCTTCGCTCACTACATGGTACGACTTCACGGGCTCATGCCCTGTACTTTGATTGCGGACTGAAATTCTCTAGGTCGGGAATGTTGATGCGGCGCACCTACAACAAGACATCGAAGATGCAACTGCCATGGGCCTCCATGGGTTCATTATGAACATTGGTGATTGACGGGGCTAACGAGTATTCCGTCAAGCCCGACGGCTTTTCCAGCGGCGAAGACGCGCTCAACTTTGCCGTCGTAGTGCAAAACTCGGACCAGTACTGGGTTCGAACTTTACAGTGGAGGCGAGCAAATCATCCGCGCCCAGCTCCACGCAGACTTCAATTACGGCATACTCCCCGGCCTGAGACCGGGGTTCTAGCGCATGCACATTGTCGACTCGGTAGGTACAGTTAAGCGTGTCGCCGCCGGTGGGCAGTGTGTCTCAAGTGGCTGTCCCGACTGCATCTACAACATGAACCCGCAGGTGGTACCGCTCTCCGACAACACCAACGATAACGGACGGTGCCCAGAAACAAAGTGCAGTGGCGTCGACGTTTACGTCCCCGGCTCCGTCTGGACTGGTGACAACAACGCCGACCACGTCATCCAGTGTATCCCACCTTGCACGCTCATTCTACCCCCATACCAGCTGCCATCAGCGACAACCATCGCCTGGCCAGTGCTCACAACAACCATGTGGTGGCTGTCCGGCGGCAGCACCGTCACGGAGCTCACTTCCCTCACGATCCCGGCCATCACGACGACCGAGATCCACTTCTGGCCCGTGACGGCAGGCAGCACCGACACTGCCCGCGCCACGCTCAGCCCGATCCCGCGCGTGATGCCGCCATGGATGACGTTGGCGCTGGCCCCTAACGTCGCCACCTTCGCTCCCACGCCCGTTGGCAACAGCACGCAGTCGCCGCCGACCTTCTACTCGACCTCGCACGCCGTTGCGGTGCAACCCCAGCCGACCATCACCATCACTCCGCTGCCCTCTCTCCCAAGCCTCACCTACACTAGCTCTGAGCCGACCACGACGTGTACCGATTACTGCGGTGGCTACGACTGTCAGCTCTTCGGCTGCCTCCAGGATGACGACGACGATAATGATGATGATGACGACGACGACGACGACGACGACGACGACGACGACGACGACGGTAGCAGCAGCAGCACAAAACCCAAATGCGGCATCTTCGCCTGCGATGGCGGCTGTAGCACGGTCGGGTGCGGCATCCGCTGCGGGCCATTCGGATGCACCAGCCTCTACCCACTCGGCACTTGCGGCGGTCTGGGCTGCCGGTCCGGGACGTGTGGAAGCAGCGGCGGTAGTGGCAGCGATCCCGGAAACGATCCGTCATCATCGTCCTCGGCTCCATGCACGACGCAGACGGCGAGCGCGTGCACGACGGCGTGCGTCGACGCGTCTTGCTCTACCGTCTGCGCGACGCAGACCGCGTGCACGGCGACGGCGACGGGCACTCAGCTCTGGGGCACGCCCGCACCGGGTGTAGACCTGATGTGGGACTTTTGGACGGGCGATGAGGAGGTGGACGCAGAATTCGCGTCTGCAGCGGATGGGTACGCCGATTACCTGAACGCGTACTGGTCGACGTACACAGCGACTCACGTGTCGACCCCAACGACCACTGCAGCACAGCTGACTGAAACTGCGGCGGATCAGGCTTACTCGTTCGTCAAAATTGCGCTCAACGAGCTTGTCGTCGAGACGGGCGCCACGTCGTATGTGTGGTACATCTGGAAGGGTAGCTTCCGCGGTAGCGACGACGGTGTTCATGTCTGTGAGGACAACCTCGACCAGATGGAGGACGCCGGCCTGAAGGAGCCTGCCTGGCCGGACGAGACGTGGGACTTGGGGACTGTGGACGGGTATGCGAATTGCGAGTACGAGGGCAACAACGATGGGTCAGGGAAAATTAGCTGCGACGAGCTGGGGACTATTGCTTGCGCGTTTGACCTGTCGGACGCCGGAGAGGGATGCACAATATTAGATAGTACGACGCCTAAGGTTCGGTGTCTATGGAAGAAAGATAACTGATATAGACTGTAGAGTACCGAGACAAGTGGTAGCGTAATAGAGTATTACATGAGCTAACTAATAAACTTACTTCTATTCATTAGTAAAAGGGACTTATCTATTTACCTCATAAAGTAGCTTAGAAAAGA